>WBMZ01007849.1:0-49797 GCA_013400975.1 Atrichornis clamosus | reverse complement strand
GGGCGCGCGGGGGTCGGGGCGGTCCCGGCGCCGGGACGGGGATCGGGGCGAGCGGGGGTCGGGACGGTGCTGGCGGCCGCGCTGGCGGTGCTCGGCTGGTTGCAGGTGTCCCGCGGCGCCGGGTGAGTGTCCGGGCACGGCCTGTCCCGGGGCGGGGCACTTCCCGGCTCCCGGGGCTCCCGGTGGCTGCTGGTGCGGGTGCTAAGCGGGACAGCCGCCCTTAAGCCGCGGTGGATCTCTCTGGGGACAGGGGAGAGGCGGGCCCGGGGTGTCAGCGAGGCCGTGCCCCCCCCGAGCCGCGCCGCTCTTGTCACCCCGCGTTTGCGGCCTTGGGGCAACCGGGTGTTGTCATTGCAGGAGCCCCCCCAGCGAGCCTCTGCTGCAGCCCTACCCCCGCTCGCAGCACGGCCCTCGGCACAGCCACAGGCACGTCAGGGACTGCCAGCCCCTCAAGTACGGCAACGTCACGCACGAAGCGTGGCCCGGCGACAACAGCACGGGCGGCCCGGTGGCTGCCACCAGAACGTTCGTCTCATACATCCCCCCGGAGGGCAGCGACAGCAAGGTGGTCTATGGCCACTTCACTTTCGTGAGGAACCCCCTGAGGACCCTCTCCGTGCTGGAGCCGGGCGGCGCCGGAGGCTGCCAGGCTCAGCGCAGAGCCCCGGTGGAGGAGACTGCACGGCTCAGGAAGTGTTTGGTGGCCCAGAACGGCGGGTACTTTAACATGGAGACTGGAGAATGTCTTGGGAATGTTGTAAGCGATGGAAAGTTGGTGAGGACCTCTGGAGGCCTGCAAAACGCTCAGTTTGGCATCCGGAAGGATGGCACCATGGTGTTCGGGTAAGAGCTGGGGGGTGTTTGAAGAGCGCTCTCCACCCTGAAGACTTTTAGGCATGACTGGGCAGGAAGCTCATCCCAGGCACTGCCTCCTTGGCCTCCCCCAGTTAGAGCAGAAGCTCACTTTGAAGTCTGAAGTTAGGGATGTTCTACCTGTACCTCATGGAGTCATCTCTGTGGCCCTTGGCTCATGTCTCAGGATGAAAAGAAGCTGCATCAGTTACTCTGATGATCTCTAGCTGCTTAGGTTCCACTGTCTCCTCTCCCAGCTTGCAACAGGGACACTTGGCGGTGGTAGAAGCAGGAGAGGGCTTTGTGTTCCCTGCAGAGGAGATGCAGGGTGGACTCTGCGTGTGTGCTCTGGCTGCAGTATGGAAAGGCTGGGCTTGGAAGGGACCTCAGGAGATACCTCATCCAGCACCTTGCTCAGCACAGCTCAGGGNTTGGAAGGGGCCTCAGGAGAGGTGTCTCATCCAGCACCTTGCTCAGCACAGGGTTGCTCAGGGCTGTGTCCGGTTGGGTTATGAACGTGCCCAAGGATGGAGACTCCACATCCTCTCTGGGCAAACCTGTTCCTGTGATTGACCATATCAACACATTCTTTGAACATTTCTGGGATAATGACTCCACCACTGTCCTGGGCAGCCTGTGCTGGTGCCTGACCACCCTTTCTGAGAAAAACTTTCCCCAATATCCAATCTAAACTTCCCCTGGCACAGCTTGAGGCTGTATCCTCTAGTCCTGTTCCTTGTTCCCTGGGAGCAGACCTCGACCCCTCCCTGGCTGCCCCCTCCTGTCAGGGAGTTGTGGAGAGTGAGAAGGTCCCTCCTGAGCCTCCTTTTCTCCAGGCTGAGCCCCGCCAGCTCCCTCAGCTGCTCCTGGTGCTCCCACCCCTTCCCCCACTCCGTTCCCTTCTCTGGACACATTTCTGCCCCTCAAGGTCTGTCTTGCCATGAGGGGCCCAGAACTGACCCCAGGACTGGAGGTGCCTCAGCAGTGCCCAGCACAGGGGACGGGCACTGCCCTGGGCCTGTGGCCACACCATGGCTGGTACAGGCCAGGTGACTTTGGCTTTCTTGTCCATGCATGTGACACTCCCTCAGCAGCTGGAGGCAGAAGCTCCAAGCACCCTCTGATTAGGAACAGCTGACAGAGGGGCTGTAGTGCTCCCTGGAGTGAGAGGTCCACAGGAGCTGCCCTTCCCCAGCAGCAGCAGGAACCCTAAAGGTCCCAGAAGGGTTCCCGGAGTCCTTCTGGTGGTCTCAGAAGATGGAGCAGCTGTGTGGAAGCTGCATTCTCCACTCTTTTGTTAGCTCACTCCCAGGCCTCAGCAAGAGTCTCTGCAAAGCCAAACTGAGTGTGCCAAGCCAGGGCTTTATTCTGGAGCCATTCTCTGACAGCCCTGAGCACCACAGCTTTGATTTATATGTCGAGGGGTTGGTGAGTCTGTGACGTGTCCCTTTAGTGAGGGGCCTTCTGCCGAGGGGACCAGCAGCAACTGCAGGGTCACTGCTGAGTCCTTAACCTCAGCTCTGCCCTGCTGCTCCTCAGCTCTGGCAGAGTGTCCCTGGTAAATGGAGTCATGGTGGTGCTTGGTGGCTTTGTGCCTCCCAAACCATGGCCAGATAAATAGTTTGGGTGTAAGTAATTTGGGCTGTCAGGGCAGTGGGGAAGGTTGTTCACAACTGCACTCTTTCACCCTGTGCAGGGCACACTGTTACCTCCAACCCTGCAAAGCTTCTGCCTCTCTCTGGGCTGACAATGGGTGATTCCAGGCTTTAAAAGCTGCCAATCCATGGCCAAGCTGTTGTGTAGTTTGATCCATTTTCAGCTGTGTTCATGTTGTCTTTGCATTCCCTTCCCATGCCAAAAGGGAATTATTTTTGCATGTTTTCCATTCAGGTATTTGCAATTACACTTTTTTTGCCCACAGTCACGGATATCAAATGCCTAAAAGTTGAGCATCCAGCTCCCACAGGACATCAAAACAGCGGCTTTTAAACTCAAAACCTCTGACAGGGCTTACAACCAGAGCACAGCTGTCCAGCTCCAGCCCCTGCTGCCATCCTCTCCTCTCAGTGACAAACACCCCCAGCACCAGGCTCAGATGAGGCAGGTGTTACTTACCACCCTGAGTCAGGAGAGAGGAATATCCCTTGGGAAGCACCCCGTGGTGACACACAACACCTGAGCGTGGAAGTGGCAGCTGAACAGTCCTTTTACTGCCTGCCTGGTCAGGGAAAGGGTTTGCTGTCTGGAAGAGCAGAGGAACCTCCTTCCCAGATGGAAGGCAGCAGGTAGCATCCAGTGCAGCTGCAGGCAGGCTGGATGCTGTAGCTCCAAACCCTCTCCAAAGCTGTTTGGTGTCACATTTTTGCAGAATAGAAGCTGACAGGCAGCAAGATGTTCCAGCTGCTTCCACAGATCCCTGAGTATTTGTCAGTGGCTCTGTCCTTGTGTTCTGCCAGATGCTTTCTGCCCTTGTTATCCTGGCTCGGATCCACGGCCTGGGACCATCATCAGCTGTGGGTTTGTGCAGAAGAGCAGAGAACAGGGGCCACTCTGGCTGCTAAAGTGATGTTTCACACTGCTTGGCCTCTAGTTTTGGATATAGCCACCCTTTATTCCAGCACCTTCTCTCCTTCTCCCTGCTTCAGGAGCCTGCTGGCAGCAGGAGAGGCTGTTACATGACACTGCTGTGACTGTGGGTACCTGCTCTCTCTTTCCTAGTTACCTGTCTGAGGAAGATGTCCTGGATCAGTCAAACCCTTTTGTGCAGCTTGTGAGTGGGGTGGTTTGGCTCCTAAGGAATGGAGAGGTGTACATCAATCAGAGTCGGGTGGCCGAGTGTGGTGACACTCAAACCACAGGTAAGTGCTGTGGAGTCTGGCTATGGATTGTCCTTCCCATGGGGCTGTTGGAAGGAGGGGCACAGGGGCACTTAAGTCTTTCATAGAATCATGGAATAGTTTGGGTTGGAAGGACCTTAAGCTCATCTCGTTCCACCCCCTGCCGTGGGCAGGGACACCTTCCACTATCCCAGGGTGCTCCAAGCCCTGTCCAACCTGGCCTTGGACACTTCCAGGGATGGGGCAGCCACAGCTTCCCTGGGCACCCTGTGCCAGGGCCTCTCCACCCTCACAGGGAAGAAGTCTTTCCCAATATCTAATCTAACCTGTCCAGAGAAGCTTAAAGCAATTGCTTCTTACAGGAGTTTAAAGCTCAGGGCTTGTGAATCCCCCCCCTGCTGTGTCCCTGTGCCAGAGAAAAACTTAATCAAAAGCACTTCTGTGGGGCTTGGATGAACAAGAGGAACCTGGGCTCTGTTCTCCCTGTGCTTCAGTTGGGATGAGCCCCTTGCTGGGAGCTGTTTTGCAGACAGATGTGTCTGAAGAGCCCGTTCTGTGCCCCAGCTGTGTGTGAATCGTCCCCTCTCCTGCAGGAACCTTCGACAGGTTCATCAATGTCATCTCAGCCAGGACTGCGGTTGGACACGACCGGCAGGGCCGGCTGGTGTTGGTTCACGTGGATGGACAGACTGAATCCAGAGGGTAAGGTCTTGGATAAGGTCTTAAATTCCTGGAACTGGAGGGATGCTGCAGCTGCCAGGGATTTGTTTTAAGGCAGAGATTTGTAGTGCTCAGGAGAGCCAGAAAGGTTCATGCAGCCTCCAGACAGTGAGTCAGGGTGCCTGGGATGGGAGAGCTTCTCTTTCCACCACGGAGAGTGACAAGCTTCTAGTCTAATAGCTAGGAATGAACTAACAACCTTTGCTTTGCAGGGTCAGCCTGTGGGAGATGGCAGAATTCCTGAAGCAGCAGGGAGTCATCAACGCTATCAACCTGGATGGTGGAGGCTCTGCCACGCTGGTCCTAAACGGGACCCTCGCCAGCTACCCCTCTGAGCACTGGTAGGTGCTGGTGGCTTGTGCCTGGGATGGGGTGCAGAGCCCTGCCCCTGATGGGATGCAGAGCCCAGTCCCACCCCCCTCCCACACAGGGAGCAGGCCTGGCTGGGAGGGCACAGCAAAGGCAGGTGACAGGATCTGCGGGAGAGAGCAGCTCTAGAATTTAAAGCGATTGAGTGACTCCGTATTTTTTCCACTTAGTCATCCAGGATTAAAGTTGAGCTAGTTTCAGACAGGCAGCAAAGCTGTGGCTGTGACTGAGTGGCCTGATGTGGGGATGGGATAAGGCAGCAGCTCTTAGCCTGGGAGATTCAGAGCTGCACATTTGTGGGAATTAGCAGAGATCTGTCAGCAGCTTATTATGAAAGAGAAACACTGTCTTGGAGACCCTGCCCTGCCTTATTAGAGGGAACCTAAATAATATTTTATTTTAAATTCAGCTTTTTAGTCAGTTCTGACTGTAAACATGAAGGGATTTAACATTCAGTTGCTCTAACTGCAATGATATAATTCATATGAAAGCAAATAACATTCAAGAAAAGGTGTGTTGGGTGCCAAAATTTGGGAAGCAGGGACTGCTTAAAGGGAGACTGTGTGTTACTTCTGTAATTCCGTATTTGAAATGATACCTATCGAACGGGATTTAATGAGTAATTAAAACACTGACTCAAGTGTAGTTTTACGATTATATTTTCCCATTATTAATGTTTGTGTTTGCCAGTGTGAATCAGGATGAAAATCTGCGGATTGTATCAGCTGGTTGCGGGTGGGGCTGGGGCAGCACGGTGCTGGCACAGCTCACGGTGTCCCCTGTCCTGTGCCCAGCTCCTTTGACAGCATGTGGCGTTGTCCGCGGAGCATCTCCACGGTGCTGTGTGTGCACGAGCCGGCCTGCCAGCCGGCCGACTGCAGCGGCCACGGGCGCTGTGTGGCCGGGCAGTGCCGCTGCAGCGGCCCCTTCTGGGCAGGCCCCGCCTGTGACACCCTGCACTGCGGCCCTGCCAACTGCAGCCTGCGCGGCGTCTGCACCGCCGGTGAGTCCCCGCCGTGTTCCCACACGGAGCTGTTCCTGCAGGGCAGGCAGCACCTGGGCAGTCCAGCCCTGGGAGTGTCGTGTGCCCGCCTGCCAGGCACCGGCTGCGCGGCTGGGGCTGCTTCCCTTCCCTTCCAGTGTCTGAGGCAGAGTTGGTCAGAACACGTTGTCTTCAGGAGCCAGCAGCGGGCCTGGGCTGGGGCTCCGGGCTGGAAACTGGGCCTTGACTTCAAGCTCAGATTCCCTTCTTGCCCCAGGGTTGTGCTCCGGGTTTTTTGTGAGACTGCTGATGGGCAGGGCTGTGTATTACAGTGTGTCACAGCAGCTGATTCTGCCCCTTCCCCTTACTGTTCCTTCTTTACTTGTCTCTCCTACTTCATGATTTTTATGAGTGTGCAGTTGCTACTCTTCCGTGAATTCCTTCTGAACCTAGGGATTGTTGGAATGTCCGCTCCCAGCTTCTGCCCCTCTGTGCCTGCCCAATCCCGTTACCCTCTTCCTGTTCTCCTGATTCAACTCTCATTCCAGTGTGCACCAGTGCAGTGACTGGGCAGAGCTCTGCGGGTGCAGGTGTTGCCAGTAGCTGACCCAGGGTTAATCCCAGGGAATTCCATCAGCAAGAATTCTGCTGCCTTTGGCAGCTGTGGTGGGTGTGTGTGTGAACCCACCCTTTGTGTGAGTGCAGGATTCCTGTTCTGGGGGTTCCCTGGCAGGGGTGAGAGGACACCCCAAGAGGCAGAAGCTCCTAATTTTGAGCCCCTGCTGTTTGCCAGTGTTACTTTGTGGTCAGTAATTCCTGTTCCCATGTGTTTGCACAGCTGGATGCCTGTGTGACGCCGGCTGGACTGGCAGCAACTGCACTGAAGGTAAACACTGACTGCTACTGCATGGCCCCTTCACAGCCAGGGAGGGCAGGGGGAACCACTTCCCAACAGCTGCCTGCCCCAGGGGGAGCAGGGAAGGGGAAGGCCAGCCCGTGGGCTGCTCTTTGCTGGCAGTGTGAGTTAATTGCAGCCAGAGCATCTACAACTGGCTTGGTGTGAGACACTTGAGCCCTTGCTCCTTGTTCAGGGCACAGAGTTGTGGCTGTGCTGTGGGTGTGAGCATGGGCTGGGATTGCTCATCTTTGTAGCCAGGGCCCTGATGCCTTCTCTGCTTGTCTCCTGCAGCTTGTGCTCCTGGTTCCTACGGGGAATCTTGCAGCCAGCAATGCCAGTGCCAGCACGGCGGCTCCTGTGACCCCGTGCACGGGGCCTGTTCCTGCCCCGCCGGGTTCTACGGCTCCAGCTGTGAGCACGGTAAGGGCTGCCCTCAGTGACCACCCAAGCTGGGGAGAGGACTTTGTGTCACCTCTCAGTCACCTCTTGTAGGCAAAGCAAGGGGCAGTTCTGCCAGGGGAGCTCAGGCC
The DNA here is from genome assembly GCA_013400975.1 of Atrichornis clamosus. NCBI lineage: Eukaryota > Metazoa > Chordata > Aves > Passeriformes > Menuridae > Atrichornis > Atrichornis clamosus. Next base: position 42,609 of record WBMZ01007849.1, on the reverse strand, counting down.
TGAACTTCACCTGCCAGCTCCCAGCATTCTGGGCCTCCCTGTCCTACCCAAATGGGCTAAAAAGGAGAGGAAGGAGCAGAGAGGAAAGAGGAGTTTGCTTCATCAACAGAAAATTGTGGATTCATATTTAGTCTCAGCCCCAAAGAACTGCATTCCATTCCCAAAGCTTCTCAGTGTAGAACACAAACATCCTCTGCTCCAGGGTGTTGCACCAGACCCTGCCTGTAGCCTGGTTTCAGGTGATGCAGCTCAGTGCCTGTGGAATGCTCCAGAGGGCTGCTCTGCCATCCCCCCTTCACACTCTGTGTGCCAGTGCTAATGGAGCTGGGGCTGTTCTCACTCATGTAACCACTCCAGGCCCATGTATCTGAGTGAACAAATTACTTACAGTGAGGGGTAAACTTCATGTGTGCCTGATTCTCTGTTCCAGCCTGGGAACACTCAGCCAGTCCTATCCCAGAGGAGTTGCCCAGGGAAGCTGTGGCTGCCCCATCCCTGGAAGTGTCCAAGGCCAGGTTGGATGGGGCTTGGAGCAACCTGGGATAGTGGAAGGTGTCCCTGCTTGTGGCAGGGGGTATGAGAGGAGCTTTAAGGTTCCTTCCAACCCAAACCATTCCATGATTGTATAATCCCAGTTTTACAGAAACTTCCCTGTGAGACACACAAAAGAGCAGCCCTGAACTCCCAGGGTGGTGCTCCCAGGCTGCTGCAGGCTCAGCTGAGCTGGACGAGCTGCAGCCACAGCTGGGGTGGTCTCAGAGCAGGTGGAGCTTTGGCAGTGACCACCCTCTTTGTCATCCACTCCCCAGAGTGTCCCTTGGGCTGGTTTGGGCCAAGCTGCCAGAGCCGCTGCGTGTGTGACCACTCGTGTCCCTGTGACCCTGAGACTGGCAGCTGCAACATCACCCACCATGGGGCACTGCAGGACCAGCTACACAGAGGTACCCGATTGCAGGGGGGTGGCTTTAAAAAAAAAAGTCGGAAGAGCAGCTTTAGTGCATGGTGTTGTTTGCTTAGTCACCAGCTCTGCTTAAGCTTGCTCTTTTTTAGTGCAATTTTAACACCCTACCCTGCCTTTCTTCCCTCTTTGTTTTCCAGCTGGACAGTGTTGGGCTTCCCAGGATAAGGAAAGGAGCAAAGAAAAATTCTCTCTGTCCGAGTAAGTGTGTGGTACTCATTGTGTATCTCAGAGGCTGTCACAGAGCAGGGGGGTGTTCAGTCTGGAGAGAAGGAGGCTCAGGGGGACCTTCTGGCTCTCCACAAGTCCCTGACAGGAGGGGGGAGCCAGGTGGGGGTTTGGCTCTGCTCCCAGGGAATGAGGGACAGGACAAGAGGAAACAGCCTCAGGTTGTGCCAGGGGAGGTTTAAATTGGATATTGGGGGAAATTTCTTCACTGAAAGGCTTGCCAGGCACTGGCAGAGGCTGCCAGGGCAGTGGTGGAGTCCCCAGCCCTGGAGGGATTTAAAAGACGTGTGGATGTGACACTTGAGGACATGGTGGCAATGCCAGGGAATGGTTGGACTTGATGATCTTAGAGGGCTTTTCCAACCTCAATGATTCCCTGATTCTCTCCTGTCTGAGAACAGGCCCCCAAGCTTGGGGACGCAGAGAGGGGAGGACAGTCCTGCAGGCTGGGGACACGTGGCACAGGTGGAGCAGTTGGTGATGTGGGTTTGTGTTGTCCTGCAGGAGCTCGTGGCTCTCCCTGAGCTCAGCCTTGGCCGTGCTGCTGCTGCTCAGCGCCCTGGGGAACGTGGGGCTGGTGCTGAGGGGGCGGGCGGAGCGGCGGCCGCAGCGGGACTATCGCTACCTCCCGCTGAGGGACATCAACGGGGACAGCCCGCACAGCCCCCCCTCTGCCTGCGAGCCCGAGGACACTCGGGAGTGCAGCCAAGAGCTCCTCTAGAGCCGGGGATGGGAAGAGATGAGGGATCTCACTGTACATCCTGCACCGCCCCTCAGCTCCCACTGGGGCCGGAGCCATTCCCACCCAGAGCCTCAAACTGCTGCCTGAGGAACGTCAGCCCAAGAACTCCCCTTGCTCCTGGCCCAGCACTGCAGGGCACTGGGTAAGGGGAGTTCCACAGCTGCAGCAGGAAAGGAAATGGGCTCCTTCCTTCCAACATGAGGGAAAAAAGTGTGGAATGCAAGTCACAGGCATCTCAGAAAGCTCCCTGCTCACCTGGGCAGTGCTGAGTATTTTTAAGGTGCAAGATACGCTGCCTCTAGTACAAAGCTGGGCTTAAGGAAGCTGGCTTAGGGGTGGTACAGTCTATGTCTGCCCTTCCCTAGTACGCTCAGGTTTTAATCAGACAAATGTCAAAAAGTTTGTTTTAAAATGCTGAAGCAGGAGCAGCAGCCAGCCCAGCCAGAGCCCTCCTCTGCTGGCCACAGTGGTGGCTCAGAGGTGACACCCAGGGCTGTGACTGCACGGGGCCTGTGCAGGGCCACAGTGTTTTCTGACCAGTCTCAGCCCAGAGCAGCCCCAGAGGGTGCTGGGCTCTGTTCTGGGAAGCTCTTGCAGCCCAGCCACACAAAAAGCCCTGTCACAGGTCACAGGTTCCCTTTGTGCATCTCCCGCTCCCAGGAGCCGCCAGGCTCTGCCCAGCTCTGTGAGCTCAGGGACCCTGGCCCTGACACCCCCAGCCTGGAGCCCTCCCAGTTGGGGCAGGGGACACGCACGGGCAGCCTGGCATGGCTGGCATGGCACGGACTGGGCTGCCCCACCCAGCTGGACACTCCTCAGAGGGACCACAACCAGCACGTTCTTGAAGCAACCCCTGATCCCCAACACCTCGTCTGGGAATCCAGAACACATCGTTGCAGTTACATGAAAACAGGGTTTGAGTTTGCTTCCCTGTGAGGGAAACCAGCCTTGGATGTGCCCCTTGGATGCTGCAGAGGGGCCTGGAGCCTGTCTGAGCCCCACACACGTTTATGCACTCACTCCCTTCTTACCTCTCCAAGCAAACGATGTGTAATTCCTGTCCCACTGTTGGCATCAAAGCAGCCTGTAAGCAGAAGACTCTATTTTTCTATGATTTACAGAAGATTATTTGAAACTTGAATAAAGTCTATTAGTGCTACCTGCCTGAAACTCAAAATTCCTGGTGTCCAGCTGCAGAGGAGCCATGATCCTTTCCCAGTTAACCTCAGCCACCCACTGGAACCCAGGTACCCTTTTATTTTAAATAACAGCCACACTGCAGAATGTGCTGTTCCAGCCTACTCTGTGCTAGGAAACTAATCAAAAAGTGCTGGTTCTGTAGGAAAAAACCCAGATGTTTCGGTTAAAAAGTAGGAAAAAGCAAATACAAGCCTTACCTCCACTTCTGGGGGTAAAAGGAGCAGCACACAGGCTTGGAGTTTGTTTCCCCCAATTGGAACAGTTGCATCAAACAATTCCATGTGTTCTCAGAGATGTTTTATTTCCAACATACCCAAAAGTACAGCTCTACCAGGACCCACAGACACTGTCACTGGAGTACATTTATTGTTACAGCACCCTGTGGTTCACAGTGGGCTCTTACAGGAGGTTTGGGGGCTTTGGCTGAGAAAAATGAGGATTTCAGCGCATAAAACCAAAGCCAGCTGCAAGGGAAAGAAAGTAAGTGCTTGCTGAAAAACTTAATTAATGCCCATTTCAGTTACATGTAACTAAAAGCTTGGAAGTGGCTGTTGGTGTCACTAAAAGCCCGCAAATGTGACTCGACTCCAATTTCACCTTCCAAGAGAAATAATCAGGTGTGGGAGCATCACAAGGGTGTTGGAGGAATATTAAAGCTAATTGCATGCAGGAATCTTTGACAGCTGCTCTCAATTAGGAGTCTAATAGCTGTTCCTTGCATTAATTGCTCACAGTATAAACATTTGGGATATTCAAGCAGTGTGAGCTCATAAAATGCCTTTAGAAATGAGGGAATCCCTGCCTGGAGCAGGGCTGGCCTCAGCCCCAGCAGCTTCCCACTCCAGTGGGGTGGACAGCTGGGCTCACACCTTCCTGCTGGGAATTCCAAGCGGGATGAGTGGATTATAGCATTTTGAAAATCTTTTGATAGCAAACCAAGCTGGGATGATAAATTCTTATTCAAAGTTCCTGAAAGGGAACTGACAGAACCGAACCGGCCGAGCACGGGAACACAGCTCCAGCGCAGTCACTCAGGGAATTCTCTTCCCTAAGTGAGTACAGGAGCAGAGGAACGGCTGAGCTGCTCCCCGCTGGCTGAGAGCCCTCGGTGCCGGCTCCCGTGGCTCCGGGCCGGTGACACCGCTGCCCCTGCGCCCCGCGGGGCTGGAGGGGCCCCCGGCGCCCCGAGGCTCGGCCCGGCCCGGCTGCTGCAGCGGAGGGGGAAAAGCCCCGTTCACAGCGGGCAGGCAGCGAAACGTCTGCCCACAATGGCTCAAACTGTGCCCTGAACGACGGCCGAGGCCACCCGAGAGCCACCGTCACGCTCCCGTTTGCCTCTCCCAGCCCTGGGACAGACCAGGGGACGGGGCAAACCTGGGGAAATGGCTGAGAATGAAGGGTTTGTGTCTGGCCGTATTTCACTGTAAACCACAGCCCAGCCCTTTGCCCCTGCAGCACAGCACCTGCACCCTCCTCTCACGCAGGAACAGGCTCTGAGGTAGGTGTTGTGTTTGCATATGGAATATCTGGAACAGGGAAAGCCCCGATTTACTGGGAGCCATTTGTTAAGTACCAGCTCCTTCCCTGAGCACAGCCCGAGCTCGGTGGCCTCGCTGCAGCAGCTTGGGAGGGAGCAGGCAGGGCTTTGCTGCATCACCATCATCCAAAATGAGGCCATTTCCCAAAGTTCTGGCCTAGGAGATTTTTGAGAATCCAGAACTCCTCCCAGCCTCAACTCCCTGTGAAGAAAACTGTGGTTTTATTTTCTAAAGTTCACTGATCAGCTGAGGGGGGAAAAAAGTGATGTAGAAAAATTCTCTGGTATCTGCAGTTCCCAAGGTCAGGTGTAAAAAGCACAGCACCAGCCACAATATCCAGGCTGTTGCTCCCTTTCTCCTGTTAACATTCAGGAAAAAGAAAAAGGGAAAAAAAATGGATTATTTAAATTGGTTTCAAAGTAAATTGTTAGGTGGAATAACCCAGGCAGCCCTGCCAAGGAGAATTACAAGCTGCTTCCCAGACCTGTGCCATGATCTAATGGGCAGAGGAGTGGTGCTGCCAAGGAACAAGAGGAAAAACTAGGATTGGGATATCTCCAGAGACAGGAATGCTCTGTGGATCTGCCCGGGTTGCTGAGTTCCAGGTGCTTCACTGACAGGAGTTAAACACCCAAAACTCCCAGTGGGCAGAAAACAGCATATCCCACATTGCAAAATAAAATTTAAAAGAATTCCAGTGCAAAGGAAGGATTCCTAACCAGAGGAAACCCAGGGAACAGGAATGTTGCCACTGTAGGACAAGAGCAACCGAGTGGGAAAAGAGCCACAGGAAGGTGAAATCCTGAACAGCACAGGGGGGACAGGGCTGGGTTTGCTCCTGGGGCTTTGTGAGTCTGAAACTGGCATCAGATTTTATTCTGGGTCAAGGATTTTTCATGAGGGATACACACATGCACTTCTACTTCCAGAATTCCTGATTTTCCAAAGGAAAGATGGTACTTATCCCTCTCTCTCAGAATCCAGTTATGCTGAAATGCCAAAGACAGCAGTTTCATTTTTCTGGGAGAAACATTTAAGTCCATGAACAAAACTGAGGAATTCCTGGACATCAGCACTTCCCTGAGCTCTACATAACCAAGTTACCTGTTCACAGGGAGAGATGCAAGGTGGAAGAATGGTTCCCTTGGCTCCAATCCTTTAAAAAACCCACCAATCAACTCAAAACCACATCAAGTTCTTCACCTCCCATTGTTCCAAATGTTTTGGCTCTTTTCTCCTTTGGCAGCGCCTGGTGCTTCAAAACCAGTGATTAAAAAAAGCAGGGTGGGAAGGAACAACTTCACAGATTCCTGAATAAAAACCTGGTGAGTGTTTGACACCTGTTCTCATTTTGTTGCCCCCTGGACAAGAACAGGGATAACTGCTCCCCAAACTGACTACAGGAACAGAGACTGGGGACAAACACGGCATTTTTGGTGCGTAGGAAGACAGTGCATCTTCATGACAACTCCTGAATTCATCCCTTGCTTCTTAATCCTAAAAAACAGTCCAGAAAAGCACATTGGACTCTCACCTTTCCTTGCAGGGAAGGTGACACAGCCCTTACCCCAAAGCAGCCCTTTTGCAAGAACATCCAGTGATCACAAAGATCAGGACCCAAGTAGAAAGATTTCTTGGGATTGAAGACAATCAGCAATTCCTTTCTAAAACAAAGTTCATCCCATTAAAAAAAGTGACTGTATTTAATAAATAGTAATTTCTGACATTATAAATAAGTTAAAAATTAAGTTAAAATAAGCTAGTATAGAATAAATAGGCTTCAGTCAGTGCTTACATACACACAAGCCTCTTTGAAAGATTTCAAGTGAGCTCACGTTTTAAAGAAGCAAGTTCTGTAATACTGCCAGAAAATCTTGTGCCTTCAGGAAATCAAATACTGCTTTTCTTAGCCCTTTAGAATTGGATTCAGTTCCCATCCACTCGGGGGTGGGACAGACCTACCCATTATTGCTGTAAACCTGAGTAAAAAGGAACAAGAGTTTGGAAGATGCTGCTCGCCGGAGGCAGATTCTCTGCCTGGAATTTCTAAAAAAACCATTTTGACTTTGTTTCTCAGCAGGGTTAAAAAAATCCAACACATTTCCCAACAGCATCCTGCCAGAATAGAAGAGGTTTTTGGTTTGGCCTGGAAGTGATTTCTGAACTGTCCTACCTGGATCCAGGTGCTGGCAGTTCCTTCCAAGGCCCCGCCCCTGGAATGCCCACTTGACTGTCCTGTGTGGAACCAGTACCCTGTGGGCACCCAGGAAACTCCATTAGTTTTGCTACCCAGGAATTATCCAAAGGTCCAACAGGTAAGCCTCCTCTGCGGGAAAAGGACCGATGGGAAGAGCCCTTTGGAGTGGAGTGATACATGGACTCCTGCAAACTGCCAGTCCTCCAAGATCCACAGTTGGTCAAAGAGACTACTGAGAAGCAGGCAGCTGCCCTAAAACTCCTAAATCTGCCTTTGGGATTTCAGTTTTTGTGGCTGAAGCAGCTCCCAGAGGCCTCTCTGTGTCCAAATGGCTGCGGCTGCCCCACAGCTCAGCCCTGGAGCTCTTTGGTTTGGGGCTCGGAGCAGCTCGGGGGGCACAGAGCCCCAGGTGGTCCTTCCCTGCTGCTGCAGCCTTGGCTCTGCTATCTGGAAAGGTGGGAGCTGCTCTGGGACTGGCTGGAAGATGTGGTGACTCCACTCAGCTGGGAAAAGCCGCTGTTGCAAGATTCCAGGCTTGACATGGATCCCCTGGGATGGGACAGAACAGATGTGCTGTTAGGAAGGCAGCAATTAGGGGTAACTATTCCTCCCACTGATCAGCTCACCCTCTGTAATGCTTGCACAAGTGCTTTTTGCCCCATCATTTCCCACTTGCTCTCTAAGAATCTCTGTGTCATGATGAAAAATTAATTAGTCAGAGATACTCCTCATCTCTGGCTGCTGTTCTGGGGAAGGGGACACAGCTGGAGCCCCAGGGGGGTTGCACTGCCTGTCCCTGAGGAGAAAGGAAAGCCCTGAGCACTCCAAACGCAGCCACTGTGAACCCAAGGACTCCAGGCTGCTGAACACCAGAGTCCCACCCCGAGCATCCTCAGCTCCTCCTGCCAAGAGCAGGCTGGGCTCGGGAAGAGCAGAAGGAAGAAGAGGACTGGAGTGAGGCACTGCTGCTGCTCTGACTCACAGGATCTGGCCAGGTCACATCTCAAGGTCACCACCTGCAAGTCTGTTCTGTCCAGTGCTTCCTCCAGCTCCGGGAAAGGTCAAGGACTTGCAAAGACTTCAGGTTAACAGGGGATTGGGAAGTGCTTCTGGCAGTAAAGGAGGAGGCCAGGCACACCCTGCCAAGGCTGACTGTTCACCTGATCAGATGTGCTCATCCTTCTCAAGTGCCAAACAAAATATCTGGGAAATAGCCCAGCTGATATTTAAAATACTCCAAAAGTAGCTCCTCAAAATGTTCCAGCTAAGATTAAAAACACTTCCTGAGTCAAACACCCCCTGAGTCAAACACCTCCTGCTCTTCAGGCAGCTGCAAGCAGGACCGAAAGCACAAATTCCACTGGTGGACAGAGTCAAGGGGACCTTTAATACCTACAGCACTAGAGGAAACTGGCTGCACAAAATGCCACCAATGCCACCAATTCTGTGTCCATCCACTCTCCCTGCTACCTGAATGTTTAACTCACACTCAGCCCTCTCATTTGGCTCCTCCATTGCAACCCACAGTAACCCCCCAGAGGTCCCACCTGAAGTCCTTGGAGGCCAGCACCTCGTAGTAGTAGATGAGCTTGCACCTGTGGCTGGAGCCCTGCAGGGAGGCCAGCACGTCGTCCACCCGCGGGAGGCTGGAGCTGGAGCAGGGCAGGGCCCCGTGCATCCTCCACTGCAGGATGTAAAAGCCAGGCCAGCGCGTCACGTGGGAGCCCTGGGGACAGGCAGGGACAGCAGGTGACCAGGGCTGTCCTGGGGAATGGCTGAATGACCCAGCACAGGTGTCACTCACCTGTTTTACCTGCCTGAGACACAGCCCTCTAGTGCCACTAATTAAAAAAAAGCTTATTTTCCATTAGATTTTTATCGTGGATTATGGAGTCTCTTTCCAATGACTCACTCTAAATTAGGATTGTGACAGCAACCACTTTCACAGGAAATCCAGAGAGCAATCACAGAATCATGGAATGGTTTGCATGGGAAGAGACCTTAAAGCTCATCCCATTCCACCCCCTGCCATGGGCAGGGACACCTCCCACTATCCCAGGTTGCTCCAAGCCCTGTCCAACCTGGCCTTGGACACTTCCAGGGATGGGGCAGCCACAGCTTCTCTGGGAAACCTGTGCCAGGGCCTCACCGCCCTCAGAGGGAAAAATTCCTTCCCAATATCCCATCTAACCCTGCCCTCTGGCACTGGGAAGCCATTCCCCCTTGTCCTGTCCCTCCATCCCTTGTCCCAGGTCCCTCTCCAGCTCTCCTGGAGCCCCTTTAGGCACTAGAAGGGGCTCTGAGCTCTCCCTGGCGCCTTCTCTTCTCCAGGTGAACCCCCCCAGCTCTCCCAGCCTGGCTCCAGAGCAGAGGGGCTCCAGCCCTTGGAGCATCTCCGTGGCCTCCTCTGGACTCACTCCAGCAGCTCCAGGTCCTTCTGCTGTTGGACCCCAGGGCTGGAGCAGCTCTGCAGGTGGGGTCTCACCTGAGTGGGGCAGAGGGGCAGAATCCCCCCCTCCCCTGCTGCTGTGGAGTGACCACACCCCCATTTTTAGCAGTACCTGATTTCCCACGCCATCAATTCCTTCCCCACCACCCAATCCCTTTGGAGTTTGCAGGATTTTAAGATCCATATCAGGACCCAAGCCCCTCTGACCTGGATGCTCTCTCCTTCTCTGCAGACCAGAGGAGTCTCCACCCTGCTGTAATCCACCCCCAGCACCCAGGCCCTGTCGATGAGCTGCACGTTGTCCCCAGCAGCAGAGGCGCTTGGCAGAGTGGCTTCTCTGTGACTTGGCTCAGGAGCTCGTTTGGAGTGGAAGAGGCTGAACACCACATCTCCCTTCAGGATGTCAAAGTCCCAGGTGATGACAGATTCCCCCTCCAGGATCTCCACAACTATCTAAGAAGGGAACAGAACAAGCCCGTGACAGGGTCAGGTGCTCAGGTGTGTTCCTCCACACTCTGGCGCAAACACACCTGGCTCCACAATCCTTCAGTTGGCTCATGGTCTTGATTCCTGAGGGGAATACACACCAATTCCCACTCCCAGCCTCCTGTGACTCAGGCATTTTCACCCTCTCTCCCCTTATCAGAGTTTCTTGTACATGAGTTACTTGATCTAGGAAAACCTCAGTGGAACTGAGGCAAAGCAGCACACACCAGAGAGCCAGAGTTCCTCCCATCAGAGGCTACAGGACTGACTTGACACTTGATTTCTCCTTTTTGGGACATTCTGTTTCCTGGTGACTCCCATCAGGCAGTTCCCAGCACAACCTTCCTTTATCACCCCATTACTATCCCAGACTGGAAGGTGAGCTATTAGAAGGGAAACTGAGGGAACTTTATTTCCCCCAGCAGCAGGAGGAGGAAGAGACAGACTGGATCTTACAGAAGATCAGGCCATAGCAGAGAGAAGAGACACTCCACACTTCCGGCTGTTCCCAGGCATTACCCTTCCAGGAACTGCCGAGCCCTCTCCTGTCACTCTGTGGGAACCCTGGGCTGTTCCAGGCAGTCCCACCAGAGGGGACACGTCACTGTCCCAGCTCAGCACCTCCCTCAGCCCGGGGTTCTGTACCTCATGGGGAGCTCCTCTGAGGACACTGGCTGAGTGATAGATGGTTTCTGTCCACAGCCGGATGTGATCCGCGTTCTCCGGCTCGTCCTCGGTCTGGTAAAGGGACTTGGGGACGAGCCCCCCTTCTGGGACAGTGCACTGCAATTGCCAGCCAGACAGACAGGAGGGGTCAGGGAAGTCCAGCAGTGAACTCCAGGAACTCTTGCTGGCTGTCAGAGCCTCGGCTGGGGCAGGACTGCTCAGTGGCTCCGAGTTCACTGAGCTGTCAGGGTTTAGCTGAGCTCCCTGTGGAGAGCTGAGCTCTAACCCTGCTCCAGGACCCCCAGGGCAGCAGCCTCCTGTGGAGCCTCCTGTGCCCAGATGAAGTGCCCATGCCCAGAGCAGGGATGTCCCAGCCAGCACAGAGGTTTAACCCCTTTCAGAAGGCAGTGGAAGGCCAGGGTGGTGAGGAAGAGGGAATCAATTCCAGATTCCACCTGCACAAGAGGAAGGAAAACTCACCATGCAGTCTCCTCCCAGGAAGTCTGGGATCACATCCTTGTCCACGTAGTCCACCAGCCCTCCTGAGCCCTGGTAGTTATTCCCACTGTAAATGAGGAACTTCTGGCGAGTGTTCTCATTGATAAAGGGACTGACCTGAAAGGCAGAGGGCACAGGAGACAGAGCTGTCACTGAGGGAAGCTGGAGAGAATGTCTGAGCCATATCACAGGGATGCTTTGGGCTCTAGCCTGGAAGTCTGAGCAGTGTGCAGAGCCTCACAGCTCTGAGGCACTTCCCAAAGAAAGGGATAAAAAATGGAAAATGTTCCCTAAGTGTCCTTTATCATCATCTCACAACACTGGCTGCAGTCACTGCCTCACCTATAAACCCCACCAGAAATGTAACAACCATGTTCTCACATTGCCACAGCAGTCAGCAGGCACCAGGCAGAACCATATTTATTATTTACTACTTATTACTCTTCAGTGTCCTACAGCATGAGATTACAAAATATCTGTCTTTTCCCATCCCTATGAAAACCACCAGGTTTGGGTGGAATGGGAATTGCAGTTCAGGTCTGACATCCTGTTCTGGTGCATGACAGTCACTGGAACCCAGTGAGCTGCAGCCACACCATGGCCTGGCTCTGCTGTGGCCTCTCCAGTTCACCACAAGTCATCTGGAAGTTCTTCCCTCCCTGCCTGGCTGATTTTGCTGTTTGAACATGATGTTTACGATCCTGCAGAGCGCAGATTTCACCCACCAGGGTCCAGAGCACGGGGAAGACCCGTGGTGCTCTCACAATCAGGAGTCTCCCCAGGGTCTCGGGGTAGTTGTCCTCCACCACCTCAATGATCCTGAGCAGGGCCTTCACCCCAGGCCGCCAGAGGTGCCTCATATTGAGCCCTTCCAAGTCCACCAGGCACGTCCAGGATCTAAAACAAACAGGCAGAAAAAGACCTGTCAGGACTCTGTCTGCAGCCACTGCTCAGTTTAGCATCCTCAGCAACACCACAGCCTGTGCAGGATCCAGGGAAGCCAACAAGGGACTCCAGCAGTTCCAATAAAAAGCATCTCTAATAAAAGCATCTCCACTTGGGCAGCAGACATCTGAATCCAGGTGGGCTCCAGGTAAAACAGACACCCAAGCCCAAGGGCAAGAACACACACTGTCACTCCGGAAGAGGGTGAAGGTATTCAGGCCTATTGCTAAAAATAATTTTTAAATGCATTTTAAATGAAGGTGGAATCTGGCAGACAGGCTCCTGTATTAAAAAAAAATTATCATTTCAAAGATGTGGATTAAAAGCACTGAGACAGGAAGATTAAATTCATCTGACATGGGATATGAAAAAGATGTAAGGAAGGACCAATACTTGCTTTCCAATGAAACTGTAGAATTTGTCTGGATTTAAGTCCAATAAATGAATATATCTATCTGTGGTTCCCCACACAGCCTGGAACACACACTGCTGTCTGCACTGTAACCCCAAGGACATCATCCCAAACCTCCAGAGCAGCATTTTCATGTCAGTGAAAGTCTGTAAGGATTAAGGAAAGCTGATGATACTGACGTGATGGGGCGGCCAAAGATGTTGGTGTTTTCCTCACATCTCTTCTGTCCTTCCTCGTTAATGGACAGAACCTGGAATCAAAGACAGCACAGACAAGGATTAGCCTGGGTACAGCTCAGGAACCAGGACAGCCTGGAGGTGTCATTTTTAAAAATACAGAAGTGTAGCAGAGGGCAGGGTTAGATGGGATATTGGGAAGGAATTGTTCCCTGTGAGGGTAGGGAGGCCCTGGCACAGGTTTCCCAGAGAAGCTGTGGCTGCCCCATCCCTGGAAGTGTCCCAGGCCAGGTTGGACGGGGCTTGGAGCAACCTGGGATAGTGGAAGGTGTCCCTGCCCATGGCAGGGGGTGGGATAGGATGAGCTTTAAGGGCCCTTCCAACCCAAACCATTCCAGGATTCCTGATGTTCCATGACAAGACTTCCAAACACCCTGGGGGAACAGGTGAGGCAGGAGGGCACAACTCACGTGTCGCAGCAGAGATTCCTCTCCCAGGGCTTTCACCAAACCCTTTGTGTCCATCTGGCCAAGACGGAGGATGTAGAGGGGTCGCCCATCTTCAAAACAAACACAAGGGTTTAAAGAGGGAAGCACTCTACTCTCCCAGGCTATCACCCTAATACCTTTTTTAAAAGCCACATGAAATATTTGAAAAGGATAAAAATCATACCCAAAAGTAACCTTATCAGAGAAGTAGCTTTGCACTGACTGCTCTGCCTGATCTGCGCAGAGGAAATACAAGTACAGGGAAGCAGGGTGGCCATCCACAGGCACTGAAGGGCTTTGTTCACTTCTAGAAGTGCCAGCACAGCTCTCTCCAACATCCCCACTGAGGTGTCACCACCGGCCTGTGGCAGGGGCAGCTCCTCAGCGCCTCACCTCTGTCCTGGTAGTGCCAGCCCCCCGTGTAGTACTCCTCCAGCAGGGCTGGGGGTCTCCAGGACTGCAGGATCAAATCCACCTGGTGCTGCTTGCGCCAGGCCAGCGACTGGCACAGCATCTCCCGCGCCTTGTCCAGGTGGAAGTCCCGAGCCCGCAGGAACCGCAGGATGTGCTCGTCCTTGGGGATCTGGTGGGAGAGAGAGCCCAGGCATCAGGACTGGTACACTGCCTGTGGCCTGCAGAGGAGGCTGCACAGTGTTCACCACTTCTTCATCTCTTAAAACTGAGACAGCAAGCATTAAACCAACATTCCTGCTCCCTCCTTCCTTAACTAAAGCAGCAGAGGGTGCCAGGAGCACAAGGAAGGGACCAACTCACTGCCTGTAGGAAGCCTTTCCCTGATGCAATTCCCAGCAGCCCCAGCAAACCCTGGGCTGGCTGATGTTTCCCTCAGCTGGCAATCCACAAGGAAAACCAAAATACTGTGTGGAAGTCAGGGAGCTGCAAGTTTACCAACCCAGGGCAAACCAGCACAGGATGGGAAACAGCCACAGGGAACACATTACCCACAGCAAGCACGGGATGTCTGGAGGGGCATCACAACTGTGCAGCCTGAATGATCCCACCAAAAACAATTCCAGCTCTTGTGCAAGCTCTGGTTTGAAGAGGAAAGCTGCTGAGTGCTCCCAAAGGCCTCCCTGCCCCATCTCACCACACTGACCCTTGATCCAAACCAACCAAAACTACAACACCCCTCCCAACACTATCAGTAATTCTAATATCACAGGCACAAAAACTTTCTCAAAGCAAGTCTGTAGAATGGCTTATTCCAACCTCCTTCCAGACCTGCCATGTTCTCTTTAGCTGAAGAATCAAAGAAAACTTGGCAGGAATGCCAAGCAGCAGGAATTAACATGGAACCTGATGGATTCCCAGAAGTGCCAGATCTGGCTAACAGCCTGTCAGCTGCAATCCCAGCTGGATTAAAGCTGCACGTGCTGCTGGATCCTCAGTCCCTCACCCCAACTCCCCAAAGTGTTTGGCCTCATTTGCTACAAGTTTCCAATAAAAATCCAAGCTCTGTGGAGCAGGGATCATCTCTGGAGCTCAACACCAGCACTCCCAGCCCTGCTGGGATGCAAAACAGCCTCAGGAATCAAAGCTCCTTTGTTTGTCCACTGCCAAGCCCAGGAAAACAGAAAGCTGGGAAGAAAGCAAGGCTGGCAGCTGTGTCAGGCAGGAGCAATGTCGGATTCACAAGCCAGAGATGGTAAGAACTGACCCAGCTAAAGAAGGGGCAGAGTTCAGGCAGCCTGAACCAAGCCTGAAGCACCTGAGGGGCAGGGGCAGATTAACACTGCTCAGCAGGTTCCAGCACTGCATCTGTGTGCCATGGAAAGGAGAGGGCAGCTTCCCCAAGAGGATCTCAGGAGTATTTAGAGGAATTCCACCAGCATTTTTTCTGTATCGCAGCAAGTTTAAAGGCAGCAGAGTTCTCATCAGATAATGTAGGTTTGTGTTCCTGCTGCTCAGAGGCTGCTGCCACTCAGCAGCCCTCAGACCCAGCCCAGACACCCACAACAGCCCCTGGATCTCTGCAGGACCCGGGACAGGGGATGGCTGCTGGAAGGTTTGCTGCTTTTCATGTTTCAAAGCTCCCCTGTACACAGCTCCAGGCAAGAGGCAAATCCAGCACTTTCGTGGGGACCAAAGGCAGGAAGCTCCAAGGAGACTCATTCCACAGTGGAATTAGTCTTTTATCCTTGTCCAACCAAAGCAGTAACTCCCACATGTAAGAAAATGAAGTTTTAATTTCAGCCTGCTTTTGTGTTTACCAGTGAAACTGCATGCACCCTCCTGCATGGCGCAAAGCCACAAGCAGAGCTTTAAGTTGCTGCAATTTTAATTCCATCTGCAGTTTGTTCCTTCAGCTCCTCGGATTTTTTAAGCACTGATAACTCTGATTCTAAAGGTAATGTCTGCTTTGGAAGGAACAAGGAAGGGATAGTGAAACAGGACAAAGAGGACAAAAATAAGAAGGGCCCTTTTCCAAGAAACAGGAGATCTATTTTTTGATAATTTTTGACAGAGGAATAAGGCCATCCCTGCTCCAAACTAAAATAACAGATTGTCACAGCAAGGTAAGAGCCTCTCCAGGGAAAACCCAGGCCATGCAGGATAAACTCCTGCTTTTGGACTGCTCTGACAGGGAATCAGGAGAAGCAAACAGGCGAGCAGTGAGAGGCTTCAGGACGAAGTTTCAACAGCCAGCAACTTCCCTCCTAAGTGTCCAAGCCCTCCTGGGGACAGGGCTCACAAAGGCCACCCAAAGGCCACCCAAAGGCCCGAGGCAGCTCCTGCTGTCCCTGGGAGCTCAGGATTCAGCTGCACCTTCCCAAGGCTCCTGGCACAGCACGTGGATCCAGGGCTGCCACACCTTGCCCAGCTCTGAGCACCCCAAGGAGCAGCTGTTCCACCTTTTCCTCAGGTGCTCTCACTTTTTCCTTTTCCAGCTTCCAATCCTCCGCCTCTGACATGGACAAGGGGAAAACAACCCACAGAACAACCATTTAGATGGTGCCTCTTCCACCTGAAACCAGGATCCTTGCAGATCACTCGCAGGGATAAAGCCTCCCTGTCTTGCTCCCCTCTAGGTGAGATAACTCCTACCCCAATGGAGCCCACACTGTTCCACTGGACAGGTCTCCAAGGACCTGGAAAGCCTCACGTCCCCTGTCTCAGAGCACAATTACACCTGGGGACTGACCCCTGCCTGTCCACTTGCCAAGTGCCTTCCATCTGACAGGAGGCTGAATCCCAGGGAGACACAGACCAAAAGCAGGATTTAGCAGAGCCCCTTTTCTCAGTGAATCTGTGATTTGAGCAGGGAACTGCTCACACAGCCACTCCCTGGGCCCTGGCTGCTTGGGAGCCCAGCCCCAGCTCTTTACTGACAGGCAGAGCATCACAGTGACATGAGAGCAGCTAGCAGGGAGGGGTGACAGCCCTTCAGGGGGCCCTTTGCTCCATCAGGTGTGTGTATAAATAAAATATATGCTATATATATTATATCTATACTCCTGTAGTCTCTACCTGCGTCCAGCAGCCACCACCACACTCCTGGACATGGCCCAGGTTGTACAACCTGCTGTTGATGCCACTGTGCACCAGAGGCCTTGGCCAGCTCTGGCAAATGTTTGGTGCTGTGAATTTATCAGCTCTTACAGATTCAACAGCACTGTTGGTGGCTGGGGCTTATCAGCTGCTGGGAGCCTCTCACCCTGCCCCAACACCTCCTGTCCTCTTCAGCCTGAAGTTTTCTGGTAGATGTTTCCCCATCCACATTCCTGGGGACCAACAAAACCCACGTGCACCCTCCCACACATGGGAACTTCATGAGTTCAACAGCAACAGAACTACAGCACTGAATCTTTGTTACATTTTATTTCTACATGGGTGATTCACATGAGTTTTTCCAAGAAAAAACAGCTTTCTAAATCATGTTCAAACTCTCTGTACTCAGATGAGACATGCTCAGCTCTGAAAGATACAACATGAATGCAGAAAGGACTGGCAAAACTCCCTGTGAGCCCTAGTCTCTTTTGGAAAGGCCAAGTAAAGGAAAAAGAGTTCAAACCTTCCCAAACCCAGAATGCCTCCTAACCTCTGACTGATTGAGCCATTACCTTCTAAACCAGGAAGCTTTTCCTGTTGACACCTCATCCAGCTGTTCTCTGCTTTCAAGGGGGATCACTTGCTCCTCTTCCCAAGGGCCACTCATTTACTCAGCCCACCCAACTACTCTCTCTGGTGCTATCCTTGGTTCTTCTTTCCTTCCCTCCTAATCTCTCTCAGAAAATCTGGAATTAAATCCCTCTTGAGGCATTCAAGCTGCTCTAGACCCTCTGTTTTCCCAGCCACATATCAGTAACCCTCTGGGCCTCACAGAGACTCTCCTTTAACCTAAAGGAGCCTAAGTAGCTTCTGGACATTCCAGCAGAGCAGAGACTCACCCATCCCTCAGGGCCTGTGCTGCTTTTCAGGGAAAAATCCTAGAACCACAGAATTTCCTCAGTGGGAAGGGACCCACAAGGATCATGAGTCTAACCCCTGGCCCTGCACAGCCACACCACCAATCCCACCTTGTGCCTGGGAGCGTTGTCCAAAGGCTCCTGGAGCTCTGGCAGCCTTGGGGCCGTGCCCCTTCCCTGGGGAGCCTGTTCAGTGCCCACCGCCCTCTGGGGAAGAACCTTTTCCTGATATCCAACCTAACCCTCCCCTGACACAGCTCCAGCCATGCCCTGGGTCCTGTCCCTGCTCACAGAGAGCAGAGACTGGCGCTGCCCCTCGGGAGGAGCTGCAGCCCCCAGTGAGCTCTGTGCTCCATCTCCTCTTCTCCAGCTGAACAAACCCAGTGCCCTCAGCTGTTCCTGTTATGGCTTCCCCTTGAGACCCTTCACCATCCTCACGGATGCTCTTTGGATCCTTCTGATATTGTGGCATCCAGGACTCAAGGGGAGCGTGTCCTGGTACAGAACAGAGCAGGACAATGCCCCCAGACCAGGGTGACCCTTTGGGCTGCCAGGGCACTGCTGACTCGTGTCCAACTTGCCGCCGACCAGGACCCCCAGGTCCCTTCCTGCAGCATCGCCCTCCAGCCCCTCATTCCCCAGGGAGTTTGTGCATCCAGGGCTCCCCACCCCAGGGGCAGGACCCCCTGATGTCCCTCTGTGCCTGCCCTACCCACCTTGCCCTTGTGAGTCTCCTGGAGCCACTGGCGCAGGCGGATCAGGCAGCTCTCCTGCATGGGGGTGAGCTGGCCCAGGTAGCGCTCGATGTAATCAGCGTCCAGTTTGTCAGCTGGAGGGAGGAAACAGCAGTCAGAGGGGACTCAGCCAGGGAGGAGATGTGCAGGTATTGCTACACATCAGGTTCCCCATGACTTACTCAGGAATTGCTCAGAAGCCTCCTTCCAGCTGCCTGAGGAAGGGAGGTGTGAGGGATACTCTGGGTGATTCGGGGTGAGGCCACAGAGAGATCAAGACTGGATCCCTCCAGCTGTCTCTTAGAACACCAATGTTCCATTCAGCCCTGAACTGCTCCACCAGGAGCTTTAAAATACACATCATGAGCTCTGGCACTCAGCTCACCAACCACTCCAAGACCTGGGCACTTCAATCCCCATGTATCCTAAATCTCATGTACAACTGCAATGACAAGAGGCTCAATGGAAAACCAAGTCCTTATTCTGCCCAGGGACATCAGAGAGAAAGGGACAGTTCTGACAGCAGGGGAGGCTTCTGGCAGGGGGAGAAGTCCTGCGCACACCAGCAGCTCAAGGCTCCTCCAGCTCAGAGACAAAGGACAAGGGGTTGGTGACTGCCAGCACTGAGGGACACAGGGATGTGCCAGCCCTGAGGGACACAGGGATGTGCCACCCGGGGCTGGGGTGGGCAGCTGCCAGCCAGGAGAACAGGGCACCCAGGGGGGAGCAGCACAGGCAGCAGCTGGGCTGGAGGACACGAGGAGTAGGGCTGGGGACACCTCAGAGCCGGTTCTTTGTCAGGCACAAATTATCAGGAGATGCCATTACAGAATAAGGCCTGGACACCCACAGGATGAGCAGGATAATACAGAAATTGTACTTGGAAGTGGGACACCACACGGAATCCATAGAGCTAGCAAGCTGGGGAGCAGGCCCAGGGAAGCTAATCCCTTCCTAAACAGGAATATGGGCAGAAAAATAAGGGCTACTCTCCTCTTCTGCTAGATGGGATCCACCACTCTGAGGTTAACTTTAGTCTCAGACAGTTCTCATAGTCAGCTTCTGTGTAGATTTCCCTCTTTTTCTAGAAAAGCTACCAGAGAAGGTCAGATGAGACCAGAACTACTGATACTTCCAAATTCCAAGCTTTTTCCCTAGATACACTCAGCAAAACAAGTGCTGCCTTTCCTTCTGAGGAATGACAACAACTGTTTCTATTACAACAGCTCTAGATTCAAAGGTCCCTCCTATTTCTTTTTGTCAGAGAAGTATTTTATTTAGTCTAGAAGGTATCATCAGACCAACACAGGGAAAGGCAAAGTTTGATTCAGGCATTTTATGGAAGAAATGCATTAGGCAACATTCCACAAGTTTGTCTTGGCCTGATATAGGGGCAAAAACCATCCAGACCAGTCCCCAAGAATATTAATTTTGGAACAGATAAAATATTTAATTTTAGCATACTGAAGACACCTTTAAGCTTCTCCAGTTTAAAGTATAAAATACCTTAAGGGGCTGATCAAATCCAGTTTTTTTTCTAAGCTCCAAACCTACTGCCTGCACAGCTTTTCTTGGCTTTTCTGTTTTAGGGAAAAGAAAAAAGTTCCATTGTTTGTTTTTCTTGAAAAAAGAAAGTAACTTTCCCTCCTCCTCACCCACAACCCAGACAAGAAACCTGATGCCAAGAAAAATTAAAATAAGCTCCTCAGTCAGTGCTACCGAGTGCTGCTGCTGCTGCTGCCTGGGCAGCACCTACCGTCAGGGCTGGCAACCTCTGGGGGAGGGCAGGTGCTCCCAGGCTGCTCCCTGCTGGTGCCAGGAGCCCCAGGATCCAGCAGGATGTCACCAGCATCACATCCCACAGCTGGGGTTTGCTCATCCTTGTGCCCACCCGAGGGAGGGCTCCAGCGTGGGATGAACGTGATCCCCTGGGAGATCAGCTCCTTCAGGTAGTGCTCAATCACCTCCTTGCCCTGAAGGGGAAAGCTCCCGTTAGGAAAATCATCTTCCAGAGCCAGCAAGGGGCAGGAGTTTCCTCAGGACAGATGACTAATGCTGGTAGAGGAAAACAGAGGGGAAAGCGCTGTCTCCTTCCATCCCCCCCACCCTGGTGAAAAACCTCCAGTATGAAAGCCCCATAAAGGGTGAATTACAGCACTGGCCAGGCAAACCCCAGCCTATGGATGCAGCTGCCTTTATAGCACTTCTATTCTCCTGCTCCCAAACCCAATTAGTTGCTCTTTTCCTCTGCCCAGGCCACTAGCCCAAGCCCAAGCTCTGGTTTTCACCCAGAACTTTCCCCTCCTGCACCAGAACAGTGTCCTCAGTGTCCAGGGAGCCTGGCACCCAGAGCATCCACTGCAATCCTCCTCTGGCACAGCCTGCTGCATCCCTGCACAGGCACATTCCAGCCAGCAGATTGTTCTGTGCTCTTTGCACACTGGCTTTTTCTTCCTTAGCCCAAATGAGGGATTTCAGAGCCGTAAGCAAGGGCATAAAGCTACTCTGGATCTATTAACAGGAAGGAAAACAGAGGCCCAGAGAGCAAGTGCTGGGTTTGGGGTGTTCTGGCACACGGGGAAGCCCACCTACCCGTTTGATGTTGGAAGTGTACTGCTTCATGGCAATTTTTTCCACTGTGCTCTCGAAGCCAAAAAAGGACTTGATGTCGAGAGATGCCGACTGCTCAAAGCACGTCCACTCCTCATTGTCAGGGTGAACCTACAGCCAGGGGAACACACAGGGCTGGGTGGTGGCAGATGGCTCATGGAGTGGCCCTGACACCACACTGGCTACTTAACCTGCAGAGCTACAGAGTTAGGGGGCAGAGGAGGCACTGACAGACCTAGATTGAACAGCCAGGTGAATTCTCCCAAAGTAGCAGAAACTCGTGGTGAACTGGACACCCAGACTTTTGTTAGCCCAACACTCTCCACATGCACAAGGACGTCAAGGTTTAAACCCATCTCTGCCCCAGCAGGTCTCAATAGTAGTACCAAAAGTTGCACTAAAATAGCAGTGAAAGTGCCCACTTCAAACCATCACATCAAGATCTCTCTAGGGAAAGACAGGGATGGCCTCGTGGAACATGCAATTAAAACTCCTACATCTGCAAAGAACAAAAATGCAAATCAGGGGTATTTTTTAGTTTTGAATGGGAGACTCAGCCACTAACATCAGCCTTCTCCCCAAAACACCAGAGATGTGGCAGAGCAGGGAGTTTTCCCACTGTCAGCTCAACACACACCTTTCCCTTATTTCCCCTCAGTTACTCTGTATATGGTAAAAACTTTTCCTCCTTTAAACTTAACCCTTTCCTGAAAGGCCCTGCCTTCTCTCTGTAGGTGCTGCTGCTCACAAACTGACATGAAAGAAAACTCCAGCCCCCAGACAAAGATACGATAAAGGACAAATTCCCCGAGGAGATATTAAGTGACTGCAGGAGCAGGATCACATTTCTCCAAGTTGCCTCGGAGAGCACTGCAGAAAAGGAAAGATGAGAATAAACCTGCTTCCGGTGCACTCTGGCAGGGAAAAGGGAACTGGTAAAAATAGAGCAGGGAACCATCTTGAGGATGCAGCTAGCAGCTCCCACCCTGTTCCCCTCAAAGTCCAGAGGCTGACGTTTCCTTCCGAAGGACACGGCCAAAATCAGCAAGTGTAACAATGTCCCAACGATCCCAGAGTTAACCTGGGAGCATTTCAGACCTGTCAGTGCCTTTGACAATGATGGAAGTTTGATTTAGTGCAGCTTTGAGGAAGCCTCATGGAGCCACCAAGTGATGTCTGCTCAGGAACACCCTCACCATCCAAAATGTTGACAGCTTTTCAACTCCTCCTCTTGCCTGAAGCTACTTCCAGCTTGCTTACTCCCAAGAAGCTGAGCTGTTGTCCAGTTGCCAAAAGGGCAGGTAAGTAACAGGATCTCGACTTTTGTTTAAGGAACAAAAGGCAGTATCTGATTGCTTCCAGAAACAGCTGGAGCTATTTCATGGTGCCTGAGCCATAAGAGCACCATTAGAGTGAAACAGCACACAGTGCTGAAGACACAGACACAAAGTGACACAGCCAAGGCCACAAATAAGGCTGAAGTCCTTTCTCCAGATCTTTAGAGCATGAAGATAATGACAAGGTGCTAAATCTTTCACTTATTTGTGGGCAAAATTAACTGCCAGACTTCCCTCAGGCTCTTATAATGAATATTAAGTGTTTCACTCTAGATATCCAGATCTATACACATAACAAAAGCATCTAGAGCTTGGGCAACTTGAATTTCAACCAAAAAGAGACTCAGGGAATACCAGGAGCTCTGGAGCATCAACTCTGATTTCCACTTCCACCCCAATCAGAGAATCATGATCAACCTAAAGAAGTTTCTCAAGCCCTGTGAAATCACAGAAAGGTCTGGGTTGGAAGAGACCTTAAAGCCCATCCCACCCCCTGCCATGGGCAGGGACACCTTCCACTATCCCAGGCTGCTCCAAGCCCCGTCCAACCTGGCCTTGGACACTTCCAGGGATGGGGCAGCCACAGCGTCTCTGGGCAGCCTGTGCCAGGGTCTCCCCACCCTCAGAGGTAAGAATTCCTTCCCAATATGCAATGACAGTGGAAAGCCATTCCCTGTGTCCTGCCTCTCCAGGGCCTTGTCCAAAGTCCCTCTCCAAAGCAACGGACCAAGCCCACACCAGGACCCAACAGCCTTTCCAGCCCAAGAGTCTCCAGTCAGAGTCCAGTGTTGCACAAGTGCCCAAACCCATTCCAGCAGCTTCCCCCTGTGTGTGTGTGAGTGCCCCATTCCCAGCCTCCCAGCACAGACACACAAAGCAGGGCTCTCACTGAGTAGCTGCAGGTCTCCCTGACCACGACACGGTTGGCAAAGGTCTCGTTGTGGGCTTCAATCCGGAGGGTTCTCTCTCTCCAGTTCACAGTGTTCTTCTGGATGAAGAAGACATACTCTACCCCTGCAATCTGGGGAGGAGGGGGACAAAATACAGCAAGAAAAGGTAATTTTAAGAGTCTTTATCTATCTAAGCCAACAAAGTCCAGGTCCCTCTGCTCCCAAGGTTCCACCTGCCTTCTTCAGCAGCCTGGGAGCATCCACATTCAGCTTGCAGCTCCGCTCAATGACATGGATAGCCCCATCCTCACTCCTGGATTCATGCAGGATTTCACTCCCCAGGAAGACTGGGATCTCTGGACATGTAGGAAAGCGCTTCTCATATGCCTAAAAGTGAAAATAAAGTAAGCTTCAGTTTCAGGGAAGATCCACTTTAACTATTTCTGCATTAATTAATTCCCTTATAGTGGAAGTCCAACAAAACAGAGGCCTCTCAGTCCCTGTGCTGGCCCCACTTTTCTCAGAGGTGAAGTTAAAGCAAAGTTACAAGGAGAGCCAGCACCACATCAGTCACCAAGCCCAGCAATCCTAACATAACTTTTCCTTTACACAGGAAGTGGAAACAGAATTCTGCTGTTGAAGAGTTCTAGGAAGGGACTCATAACTTCAGCATCAGGAAGCTCGTAACTTGCAAAAGCAAGCACAGTCCTGCTGATTTCTGCAGCCTAGAGACGTGGATTTTATAATCTCTGGGTCAACACTGTCTGTATGAAGCAGCTATTAAAAAATATTTAATACTCCTGTGCCTTAAAATGTGATGTGTTAAACAGTTCTAGTTGCCCTAAATTATCAAGGGTAAGACCAACAATTATTGGCTACTTCCTTTGCCTCAATGTATCAATTTCTAAAACAACTCTGTCCTGGTTCTGAAATTTCCCTGTTTTAATTAGCACATCCCTCTGAAAGCCCTTTATCCAAAGCTTCTTTACCAGCTCTAGCAGAAATGAAATCTTCCCTGGCACTTGCAGCAAAGTTAACTTGCATTAACTGTACCTACTGTTGCTGCTCCTTCCCTAACTTCTCCATCTCTTATTATATTCCAAGATGTTTGCAGGATGGAATGTTTTCCTTGGATTCCTGGAAAACCTCTTGCATGTTGTGATGCTGTTGTAAACGTGGTTGCTGCACAAGCTGCCCAGGATTCCACTCAAGCTGTTCCGGGAGGAGAACCTGTACACTCCTTCCATTGCTCTCTCAATTCCTCCAGGAACTGCTGCCACCTTCCCATCTTCCAGAAGACTCAGCCATTTTAGCCAGCACAGAAACCCAGAAAGACTCATGAGAGAGCTCTCTACCCCAAAAGAAGGCAGGGATGTGCTGGTGCTGATGCTGGGCCGGGCTGGCAGCCACGTTCCCGTTACCGCAGCAATGCAAAGCCTGGATGCCCCTGTACAGATCCATGTCCCCTTCTCCCAAAATAGCCCAGGCACTTAAGGACACATTCCATATCTCCTGCTCCTGGAGCTCTGGATGGGAAAGAAGTTATTTCAGATTATCGTGTTGCTCTAGGATCAGGAGGGAAGTAAGCAAGCAGCTGCCAGCTGGAGTCCTGGCCAGAACAAAGCATGCAGGGTTTAAATCCTGCTCTTCCAGTCCCTCAGCAATGTTCTGCTTGCTTTGCCACAGTTCTCAGAGAGCTTCTCCCATAGCCCTCTACCTGTGCTTTTCACTCCTCAGCACAGGAAAAACAAAACCAGTTTAGGTAAATACAAAATTCCCATGGTAAGTGACTGTTTCCAACACTGATCCACCTGGTTCCAGCCAACAGAACCACACTCACTGCTTTAAACAGCCTAATTTGTTAGGATGGGAATTCATGGATGTACACCAGGCATTGCCACAAGACAATTCCAGCTATCCTCTGGTGGTACAGTGCCCTTTTCTCCAGGCCACACAGCACTGGGGCTGTACTCACTGCCTGCTCTCTTACCTGCAGTTGTCAGTCACCTTCTCAGGCAGAGCTAATGCTTCCTACTTGTGCCTCCACCTGCCCTCTCCCAACCCTCCAGACTCCAAACCACCATCCAGTGCAATCCTGAGGCCAAAGCCTTTACCTTGCTGGTCCTTTCTGTTCCAGCACACACAAACAAGTGTCTCTCCAGGCCACCCATTCTAAGTTACTGGAGTCCCAGTGGTCAGACAGTGAATGCTGGGAGTCCCTTCACAGGCCATTGGGATACCAGAATATTTAGCAACTACTTTTCAGCTGTTTGTCCCATGTCACTCTGTACATGTGCCCTTAACACACTTGCAAAAAATATCATTGAAAACCCTTCCCTGAAAGAAGAAGAAGAAGCAGAACCCTTCCCTCCAATTAATTCCACAGCAAGGGTGGACAGTTAAGACAGGACAAGGGGAAATGGTCTTAAACTAAAAGAGGACACATTTAAATTAGATGTTTGGAAGAAATTCTTCCCTGTGAGGGTGGTAAGGCCCTGGCACAGGCTGCCCAGAGAAGCTGTGGCTGGCCCATCCCTGGAAGTGTCCGAGGCCAGGTTGGACAGGGCTAGGAGCAACCTGGGATAGTGGAAGGTGTCCCTGCCCATGGAACAAGATGAGCTTTAAGGTCCCTTCCAACCCAAGCTATTCTGTCATTCTACTCTTTCAGGGGTGCAACTGTGCCAGGAACATTGGAGGGAGTCTGTAGAGAAACAAGAGCTGTTCTACTGGGACCAGGACCCTCCAAAGACCTCACATCAACAGCTTCACCAGGAGCACTGAGCTCTAAGTGCCCCTTCATCACTGAAAGACCACTGAATAGCCAGTCTGAACCCCCCCACCACTGAATCCAGGTGCTTGGGGCTCCCACCTGAAGATGAAGTCACTGGATCTCACAGCTGTTTCTTTCTCCTCTTAGTATGCACTTGGCCCAGCTGGAGACAGGCTCCCTAATAAGCTGCCATTAAATCCAGCAAAACTGAGACCAGGACTAACAGAGTGCAGCCACTATTTCAGACAGCTAAACAACATCTGGAGCAGAAGGAAAGGCCAGGGCAGAGGCACATGTCAGTGCACGGCCTGGTGATATAACTGTGACCAGCCCAAACCCGTTGCCTAAGTAGGGGGAACATTGCCATATTTGAGAAAGAATCCATATCCACATCGATATTAAGTCCTTTGCTAATCTTCTTTGCACAACAGCTCTAAAAATACAGCAGGGAAGATGCCTGAGATCACATGAAGGACAGCTGAAGCTCCACGCTGTAGTCACAGCAAAGCTGTTCTGTGAGCACCCAGACCTTCCATCCTGCAGACACTGAGCTGAGCAGAGCACCCACCTTTGCACCCAGCATCCTCTTATCAAAATCACTATCTACATGTGACTGTCCATGTCTGCTCCAACAGGGAAACTGAGGGCAGTCATAAAGACAGAGAAATATTGCATTTTTTAAAAGCCATTGCCAGACTGTTATATCTCCTCCTCTGGGATTCTGCGGAGTCCAAGGTGGGCAACAGAACATCCCAGACAAATGAAAGGCACAGTTCCCCCTTGCTGCAGAACTCTGCACTGGCCAGTCTATAGGAACTGTGATTTGTCTCTCCCTTCCCTGCCTCTCCTTTCCCAGAAGGAGTAACAGCAGTGTTGTGCCACCAGTGTGTCTTCAAGCACTACTGTGGGTCAGCACTTCACACAGTCACTGTGATGACTGAAGGCTTCAACAGGATCAAATATATATATTAGAAAAGTGAATGGTGCCATGAAGCCACTCCCTCCCTTGCTGTGAAGCCCACTGGGATTAGCAGGGACAGGCAGAACCAGCTCACACTTGTGTCCCTCCTGCAAACCCCCCACCCAAGCCAGCACATCCCCCCAGATCCCAGGGTGGGCTCCTTTCCCAGGGTAACCCGTCCCTGGCACTGAGCTCGCAGCAGAATTTTCACAGCTGCACGAGCTCCCTGGCCAAGCCAGAGCCCTGACACACCTCATTCACCCAGCACCCACCACCAACCCACTCCATAAAAACTGCTTTCTTACAGGTTCAGGTTCATGTGCTCTCTTCAACCAACCATTTCACAAGAGGTGCTGGCTCAGGCCCACCAGTGTCCTTCCCTAAATCAAGCTGGTTTTCCCTAGATTTCTTACAAAAGAATTGTTGCCAAAATAAATGCTTTTGTTGCAGTGGACTGTGACCAACAGTTCAAAATGCTGTTTAATTTTTTTCAGTCCTGAAACTGAAATTACACATTAAATTTTGCAAGGGGGCTGAGTGAAGACAGAAGGATTTGGAATTTATTTGAACTCATCAAGGTATTTTGCTTAGAACTATAACCAGTAATTTTTGGGTGCATCTGAATGTAAAGAAAAAAATAATCATTTAGATACAGCCTGTTGGAATTAAAAAATTCAAAGAAGAAATTAAATGAAAAAAAAATTACAAGTAAAACAATTTCTAGCTAAAAAGTTAAAACATGGAGGCAAGTGAAAGATCTCAAGGGTTCAGCAGTGTCAGATTTTCCTTTCACACTGAAGGAAGCCCAGACTAGGATAAGGATATTTCCAACTGGTTACAGTGACCTCTGCATCCCAGCAAAGACCCCTTAGTGCCACTGAAGCTGACAAATGATTAATCACAAGGAGCAATAATTAATAGTGATATGGCTGATTGTGAAATCAGGAGAGTGCTCTGACCAAGGTGTTACTGTGATCTCCTGGGAAATGTATCCAAGTGGTTTTACCTGGTCTGTCCAAAGGGATTATGGGACCAACACTGTGACAGGTGAAAATCAGCTTGTGAGAAGAGATTTTGAGAACAATGGAAGAAGCCATGCTTGAAAGTGTTCCAAACTGTTGGCCAAATACACAATAACCACTACAAACCCCACATCTAGGAGAAGAGATTGCTCCAAAGGTCAGCCAGATGCCAAACAAGAATAATTACACAAAAACACAAGTGTCAAACCCAAAAAGTGACACTCTAAAGCCTACAGCCACAGAGAAAAGAGGAAATGACTCTCCTATCCAACCCCCCTACTCCACCTGCTTAGCCCCTTCCCCTGCAGAGCAGGGGCCCTCTCCAAGTCCTGCACATTCCCAGTTCCAGGGTGTCAGAGACGCTGACAGAGCCAGAGTGCTCCTCCCCTCCAGCTTAAGAGCTGTGTCACTGCTGCTTCCTATAGGATCCACAGGACACAGCCAGCAGGCAGGATCTTTAGAACAGCTACTCCTGTTTCTCCTTGGCACGTTTTTCTAGGAAGTGACCTTGAAGTCAGTTACACCACAGAGGCCTCAGGAATGCACAACAACAGGGATGTGCAACCACTGGATTACTGCAGGAGACAAAACACCCCAACAACCAAACCCCCTGCACACCTCGAGCTTCCTCCACTCTGCTGGGTCCTGGGGGCTTCCATGTACTTTAAGAGGCAGCTTCTGTTAGATGGGACCTTCAGGAGTGCAAAAGCTATGGGGGGGGGAAATTATATTGTGTAGAGCACAAAGAAACTCAGTTGTGATGCACCTGATGCAGAAAAAACAGTCAATATGGTATGAATATGTTACTAGGATAAGACTTCATCCTTGTGCTAAAACACTTCAAATTTTCATGATCAAACAATATTTAAATCTCTCTTAATCAACGAGATTCCTCAAGGTCATGTTACAACCATGTGCAGGTTTCCAGGAAAAAGGAACATCTGTGCTCAGAGGAAGGGAAGTGAGGAGGAGATACAAGACCAGGTTTTGAGCTGAAGATGCCCAGATCATCATCCCCTTGAAAAGAGATGATGAGAAGCAAGATGAAGACACCTCATCACTTTTAAGTAGGAAGTGGATGCATTTGGGCCAGCTTTTGAGCAGCTCTAATAATACATAAATACTCCTCTGCAGATTCAGGCCTTCTAGGAATAAGTAATTTCATCTTGCAGTCCCTCCCACTGCTTGGTCTCAGTGCTGAAGGGAACCACAGAGTCTGCACACAGCAGACACAATAATCCACGTGCTTTGAACAGAACAGATACCAGCTTCCCACCAACCACAGGAGTCCAAAATAAAATACACAAGGAACAATGTGGGAGGGATCAAATGGATATTTAGGGTACAGAAAAGCACTGAATCAGGGAAAAGGGAACTTCATTTTAAGGAGGTGCATCCACAGTAAAAGTCTTTGGGGCCTGAGGGAAAAGAAGAAATGTTTTTGTTGGCAAGAGGAAAAAGCTTTGCCAGTGAAAAGTGCAGTGGACAACAGTACCCAGGCTACAAACATTGACCCAGTGTTATCTCTGCCTGGACTACAGCCAATAATTTGCCTCATTTCTTCAGATTTTGGTGAAAGAAACAATTCAGGGAGCAGCAGCAACTATTACAATACAGGCACAACTGAGGGCCACAGCAAACCTCCTAAAGCCAGGCCCTGCACTGCAGCTGCACAAAGCTATCCCAGGAAACCACCAACGTGCCTGACCTCCAGTCTGAGAGGGAACAATATCCCATTCAAGCTGTCCTGCTGCAGCCTTCTCTTCTGCTTACAGGGAGAAGGAACTCTGTGATAGAACAGCTGAGGTCACAAACAGCACAAAGCACTGGCCTTTATCAAAATCTCTGGAAGTGACACCTTATCCAGGAACCATTGCTTGCCACAGCCCAGTGTGGAGAGAGATAAACCAAAATAGGAAGGCAAGGAAGCAGACATCTCGTGTGACTAACACCTGAAAGAGCAAAGCACAGCAGTCAAGAGTCACATCACACATTTACTGCTCAGTGATTCACCCCAAAATCAAACAGGTTGGCTCACAAAGTAATGGCTGCTTGGAAGGACAATCTGTCATTGCCAGAAGCTGCTGGGAGAATTTTACACAAATTGGCCACGATTCAGGGTCAGACCTGGGCAGGTCACTGTGCTTAGCAGTTAAAATAAACCCATATGGGTGAGATGTAACAATTAATGATGATTCCAAATTTTACCACCTCTTATAGTCCCTGCTGAAAAGTTTACTTGTTTTCTGCACCTACACACTCAGTAGAGAAGAGAGGGGTCTTCTAGCCACTACTGGAACATGGGATAAAGGTGATACCTCCAGCTCTGCTGTGTCTCCTCGTGCTGTGCCACTGGGCTGGAGCTCATTTCAGAGCTCAGCCATCCCTGCACCAGCCTGCACCCACCAGATTGAGACACAACCCATCCTTCAAGGAAATAGCCTCCATGCTGCAGCTGGAGAAGGTGATTAAACCTGCACAGGCTCTTTGAATTAGTGTAAATCTTCTCCAATCCACACACAGAACCAGCACCATCCTGCCCCGTAAGTGGAGTTAGCAGTGGCAAAGCAAAGCTGACAGAGACTTCTGGGATCCCCACAAAACACAGCAGGCCAGATGTGCAGATGCTGCCAGCTGTTCTCCAAAACTCCAAATGAATAACAAGTTCTTCCATCAGTTTCTTCCAAAGAGCAGTTCTTCCATCATCCGGCAGCACTCACCAAACATTTTCTACTCGCTGGAGGGAAAACATCCCACAGCACAATCCCAGGAGAGATGTCAGCTCTCTGCTCAGCCCAACTATGGCTCACTCTCAACCTGCTCAGTGCCAGGGGAGGAGGTGGCAGGGCCTGGGGCTGTGCTGAGCCAGCCCAGCTGACACACAGAGCAGCACACCCAGGCTCCTGGTGCCAAATGCTGCTCAACAGGAAGATGATGGGATATTTTTAGTGTATCTTGACAGCAGGGTTTCAAAGCCATCAAGTCACACTGAAGCATCACGTCTTGAGTCAACACTAGATTATCTCTAAGTGCATGAAATGTTAACCCAGTAGCTTCTGGCAGTCACAGCAAACTCCCCTCCAAAACATGGCAAAAAGAAAGGACCAGGGAAGCTGCCTTCTCTAAAGCACTTGGCACAGACCCTGGCTGCAGACAGACCATCCACAGCCAAGCATGACCTGTCAAGAAGCAAGTTCCATATACCCAGCAGTCTATAACATCAATAACTGATCTAAAACACATGTATCTACAATCTATAACAATCAATAACAGACAGAGCACACCCTGTTTTGCAGGGGTTTTTTAACAACTGCTTAGATTGTTAGCAGGACATTTCATGTCATATGTGACATGGACTGAACACCAAACAACTGTTTTGAAGCAATTTCCCCCTTGCACATTGATTCTCTCTCGGTCTCCAGGGTCCTCCACCCAGCAGTACCATTTCAGACAGTATCTAAAGCTGTGCCATCATCTGCATCACAGCAGCTCCAAAGGAGCTTCCAAGCACTGGACATGCTGCAAAAGCTCTTCCCTGTGTCACCTGCAGCTACCCAGGGACACAGAGGTTCCACTGCAGGAACCTCTCCCCTGGCACTCCTGCAGAGAGCTCCTCTCCAGCCTCTCTGGCTGCTCCACACATCCCTCTGTGCTATCTCTGCTGCTTCTGAGGATTCCAGCTGCCAGGAACTGCTCTGCTTCCCTGCAGCAAGTGCTCTCCTGGTTCCAGAGCTCACACTTGAAAGCAGAGGCTATGAGCCAGCATCAAATATTTTAGTTAAGATTCTACTTTTCTTTATTTAAAACCAGCCTGTGATGATACCAGAATAGTGCCAACAACTTGGAGCTCCAGATGGGGATAGTGCCGTCTGTAAATACAGCTCAGCACTCAGGAACCCCCCGGAATGGCCTCTGTGGTGCTTCTGTGCTGTGGCACTGCAGGACATGGCACTGTGGGTGACCCAGACACCCCATCTGCAGCACTTAGAGCAAGACAGCAGCAGCCTTTGAGACCTGGATGGACTGTGAACATCACATTGAACTGTCACTCCAAAGAAACCCACAGAGCTGACGTGATCCTTGCCAGACATCACTCTGGTGCATTGTACTGCCTCACCCCCCATTTACCTGTTACCAGTGCACACCTCAAGCTGCTTGGGCCACACTGGGCTGTTAATTAGCAAAAGGGGGCTCAAAGTTTCTGTTGCAAAAGCATCACTGCATCAGCCAGTGAATATCAAACCCTTTAAGATACCACAGCATTAGAGAGGAGAGCATGCCCAACGTAGCAGGATTTAATCAGTCTCTTTATACACTCAGTATGCAGCAGAAAGAAGTCATTAAATAAAGCTACTTAAAATCTAACATCTTTAACATAATGCATGTTGGTGCTGAAAAAGAAAATAAGTTTGAAAAAGTGTATGGAAAGCAATTCAGGCTGTCAAGACCTGAACTGCAGCATTCAGAGTTTCTTCTCCTGCAGCTGAGCCTGACAGCCAAAACAGCAAGGAGCTGTTTTCAATTACTCTGCATCCACAAATCTCCTAACACTGGTGACACAAAAGAACGTTGGGATGGTTGTGAAGTGAGTGATGCATTTTGATTTTAGTTGTCCTGGTTGCCTCTTGCGTGTAACCATGGGCCAGATCCTCAACTGCTGTAAAGGAGTAAAACTTCAGGGGCTGCAAAGCAGCTTTGCCAGTGTGCAAACAGTGCAGTGAAGGCTGATGACTGAGGGACAGCAGTGAGGACCACTGCCAAATCCAGTGACAATCATCAGGACTGCTCCAGGAGGGTCAGGCACATGAAAAAAACATCTCACATCAGGACCATGGATGTTTGCTTTGGATGCGCTATGACCCTGGGTACACGAGGAGAGAGCAAAGATGATGCAGAAGGAATACTGCTGCTGCTTACTCCATGAGAAATGATTTCTGATTCTAGATAACCCTGCAACATTTGTAGCCTGAATTAAATTTGCCACTCAGCTTTTTAGAACCTCTGACACTCAAACTGTACTGAGCTGAAACAGAACTATACACTGTTAATCTCCTACTTTGCCTGAACCATGAAATAAAAGACTGCAGATTAATTAAATGTAAAGAACATTGGAGGCCTAAAAGAAATCTGGAGATGGACTTTGGAGGAGGGCATGGAGCAACAGGACAAGGGGGAATGGCTTGCCACTGCCAGAGGGCAGGGTTAGATGGGATATTGGGAAGGAATTGTTCCCTGTGAGGGTGTTGAGGCCCTGGCACAGGTTGTCCAGAGAAGCTGTGGCTGCCCCATCCCTGGAAGTGTCCAAGGCCAGATTGGAGGGGGCTTGGAGCAACGGATAGTGAAAGGTGTCCCTGCCCATGGCAGGGGGTGGGATGAGATGAGATTTATGGTCCCTTCTAACCCAAACTGTTCTGTGATTCCATGAACCACCACTAAAATCAGAGGAGAGTCAGGGAGCTGTATGAAGTGCAGGCAGCAGGTCAGGACCTCAGATGATCAAGCTTTCACTGGCAGATCCAGGCAGGGAAACCATGAGTTGCCACAGGTCTGTTAGGGGCTCTGAGAGATGCCAGAGATAAGAAACACCACCACACCACAGAGGAGCCATCCCCACTGAAACTCTGGCTGCAGGAGCAGAACTGCCCCAGCCTGACAAGCAGCACTCAGCCAGCACACAAACACACACCAAGGCTCTCCAT
This sequence comes from Atrichornis clamosus, assembly GCA_013400975.1. NCBI lineage: Eukaryota > Metazoa > Chordata > Aves > Passeriformes > Menuridae > Atrichornis > Atrichornis clamosus. The sequence continues at coordinate 9,176 of WBMZ01007849.1, read as the reverse complement.
GTGTGTGTTTTCAAGAGCTCGGGATCCCAGCTGTTCAGATATGTGTCAGCACATGCCGTGGGCAGCACCAAGAAATGAGGTCAAGCAGAAAGCAGCACTGACTCACATCAGGCACATGTGGGGCTCCACAGCAGTTCTGTCTCAAGCACAGAGTACAACTGCACACACAACGGGAGCTGATGCTCCTGCAAACTTCCAAACGCCTGATCTTTGTTCTTTCTTTCCAAAATCATGATTTATTTTTAGATAGCAGTGCAGAAAGACCCCTCTCTTGCAGCAGAAACCAAAACCTGCTATGAGCAGCAGTAAGAGCTGAACATGAAGTGCACTGTAAATGTGGCAAGAGCAGCAAACCATTGACAAGCGCTGTCAGGGATTGCTCATTTACACCACTACCACAGCACCTGCAATTGCCCATCACATACAGCAGACCCTGTAAGGTCTCTGGGGGGGTCATTCCCGACCTGTAGCTTTAGGGACCATCCAAAGCAATTTTAGAGAATCCCATAAAGTGTGTGAAAATGGCCGATGCCAACTGCAAGCAACTGAAGGGCTGAGGCACTACTAAAAATAACGGGAGCACAACTCCCTAGTATGTCCAAAGCTCAACCCTCCAGCTAAAGCTATCTCATCTAACCTAATAATTCATTGCAAATAACATTAAATATGCAACCTCTCTCTCTCAGCTGTTTCCTGCATGTTGGACTCACTCACCCAAGCCAGATTCTCATCCCCAGTACATCAGAGAAGGCTCACCAATATTTACATCAGAGTAAGTTTTCACTCATATGTGGCAGGGGCACATCTTGGCACCTGTCCTTCTGCATTTTTCATTCATTATAACATTTTAGTACAAACACCGTTTTAGCTTTCTAACTCCAACTATTACACAAAGAAAATGAAAAGTAAGTTTATACTTGGGAATCTTCTTGGCTCTAAGATAAAGTTAGAAGACATGCAATGTCAAATCTGCTGATCTAATTGAAGGAAAGGCAAGATCAGGCCCAGAGAGGCATGGACAATCCATTGGAGGGAACAGCTCCATTTAAAAGAAGACACACAAAAAGAGAGATAAAATGGAAAGGAAAAACAAGACAAGATAACAAAGCATAACAGAAGTCAAGGTTCTTTTCAAGTATAAGGGATAAAGGTGTCAGGCACTGAATATCTGTTTGAAGAGCATAATACTTTTGATCCATTAATGTGAATCCGAGTTAGGAACAAAGCAGGTGGAAATGACTACAGTGACCTTGAACAGGTGTAGAAAAGCCACCCTTTGTTTAAATCTTTTTTTAAAGGGAGGACAAGAAAAAAAGAAAAAATTCAGAACTCCCAAACAACCAGAAAAGACTTGTTAAGCTGATTCCTTTTTACTCCCTCAGATGCACAGGACTGGCACGGAGAGCAAGAAGGGGAATGTCCTTCCAAGGACTTGGAATATACGTCAAATCTTCTGCCTGCAAATGCCCCAACACGAGCTGCAGGAGCATTAGCAAACAGCAGAGTGTAAATCCAGAGACAATTATCCTGGCACACATAACAAAGGTATCAGCAGGAAAAGCCCTGGCTCATCCGTGGAGCGCAGCCCAAGGATGAGCTGCACACACATGGCCTCTGCACAGGGCCAAGGAGAACTCGTGCTCCCCAGGGTGGGCTCAACAAAGGCATGGGAAACACCACGTGTGTGAGCCTGGCCAGGAAACAGGGAATTGCTGGCCTCATTTCTCTGATTCTCATATGTGAGCAAAGCACATGCACTGCTTTCTATAGTAGGGTCCAAACATCGGAGGTTCTGAGGGAAAATACTTTTCCTAACTTACTTCCTGTGTCCTGCTCAGGCTAAGTCGTGAGGGATGACCCTCCCCATTCCACAGATGAGGAATTAAGCACAAGTGTCTCAGGCTGGAGGGTGCCTAGAGATCTATAAAACAAGGGGGTGTCCTGGGGTCACCCCTGTGCCCTCTGCTTTCCTACCACAGCCTGAGACCTCGGCACTCCAAAGGTTCCCACAAAGCATTTGAGAGGAAAAGATGAAAGCAGCTGAGTATCAGGCTCACAGTGCTGAGGAAGCTGCTGTCAGATTTATGGTGAAGGAGATTAACAGCAATGCCACGTGCTGAGGAGCAAAACAGCTTCACTGCACACCCACTCTTCCCTGCAAAACTTCCAGGAACTGACAGCTGGTACCTGACAGCTCTGCGAGATCCATGAGATCCGCGCTGCCTCCACACAAATGGGAGGCTCCATCTGAACACATCCACAGCTCAGCCTGCATGGACCACCATGAGACTGAACAGGACTCTCACAGGACATCAGGGTGGGACTCAGGGGTCTATATTCAGCTCCCTACACAGTCCTCTGGGTGACCCTGGACAAGGAACTTCTTCACAAGAAAGAGGAATAATAACTTTGCTAAGATTTGCTGAACAACTAAAGGATGATATTTACAATCCCAGCCCTGAAATCCCAGGGAATTTTAAGTTCTGTTATGTTGGAAAACTGAAAGCAAATAAAACTAAACCACTTGAAAATTAAACCCAGCAGCCCCTGGCCTTTAGGCATGTGCTAACAAGCTTACAAAGGATTTGTCTCAAGGCAGCCCTCCTATATTAGCAGCCAATCGACTGAGGAGCATCTGGTGGTAGGTTTATCCTGCTAATAGAGACAACAGGAGTGTGGAGAGGTATGCATGGAGCAAAGGCTACCAGGATTTCCATCACAGGTACTGGTGTGTTATTCTCACACAGGGTGCACTGAGAGAGCAAAGAGCATGGCCAGGAAAACTTCGCAGCCACAAACATCAGCCCCAGACTGCTCAGGGCACTTCTGTGGCATGTTACTGGTTTAGCTGTTCACAGACATGGCAAATCTGGGTTAAACTGGGGGGAAAAAAAGGGGTGGATTTGGGAGGGAGCTCAACTGCCAGCAAAAGCAGTGTTCATTTGGATGATCGGAGACCAAAGTGAACAGCAACCACTCTCAGCTGCTGCTACCTTTGGGGTCCATTATTTACACTGAGTAACAAACTGATTCCCCCAGTTCTAACTATTGAAGACTGGAAGCTGGTTTTGGATAAAGCAAGTCTTATGGCATGTATTTCTCAGGAATCTTGAAGAGGCAACATTATCTAGAGGAACACAAGATAGGCTCTCCCTTCCATTCATGGGAGTCACGTCAGCTGCCTGCAACAGCTGTAGCTTTCCATCTTCATTTCTGGGCTCCCACAAACCAAAACTGGTGTCCTTGTTCAGCAGGGAACAGGCAATGGAGGAAGCAGAAGGCTAAAGTGGCAAATACCAAGTGTGGGATCCCTACAGCTGACTGAAATGCCCAGCACATTACAAAACAAAGCCTTGCAAGACTCCTCTGACAATGCTCAAATGCTCAGGGCTGCCCTTGAAATGCAACAGCAAATCTTGCAGAAGGGTACTGGACTCACACCTAGTTGTGACCAAGTCCAGAATATCACAAACTCTGCCTAAAGCAGCTCCCATGGTCAGCAACAACTTTCTGCATCACCAGAGAATGAACTTCAGTTTCAGCCCTCATGCTCCTTGTGGAAATCACAAGATTTGAAGAAAGGTCTCCCAACAATTCAATCACAGTGTGCACAGGGAAGAACAATACAGAAGACTTTTCCCAAAGATTTCCAGCTTTTAACCAAATCAAAAAGCTCAGTATGATACAAATCCAGCTCAGATACATCCATAGTACAGTGCTGATTGGGATCACATCTGGAGAGGTTTTGAGTGGCATTTGGTGCTATGGCAAAGAAGGTGCCTGACCACAAACTGACCCTAATGATGTCACATTCTTTTTTCCTTCCTTGTCAAAGAATAATTACAGAAGGTTGGATTTTGCTGGGGTTTTTTCTTCCCCTTCTAACAACTAAACTGCCATTCTTAGTGCTGAGATATTGATTCTCATTTTTCATGGAAAATGGAAGGAGGAGAGCAAAGGCTCTGCTCCTGCAGTAGGTCTGTCACAGACATCCAGCCAAACCCACAGTCCCCCACCTCCCACTGGCCCTCAGCAGCTGGAGCAGGAAAAGTGCTGAGTGTTACTCACTGCCATGACGAGCTCAAAGGGATATTTGTAGACTCGAACTGGAGACTGGTATTTCTGCACCATTTTTACCACACACCTGTAATAGAGAGAAATTGGAAATTCTTACATCCCTTACAACAAACAGTGCAATGCATTCCAAGCAATTTTTACAGACTTTTTACTAGAAGCTGTAACTCTTACAAATACAGAAGAGGAGATATATCAGGTAAAATATCTTGCCTAGTAAGTGACAGAGACTGAGGCAAATCTCTGCAGTTCCAGCCCAGTGCTGTGCCCAGCATCCTGTGCTGCTTCCCAACACTACTGCAGTAAATTCAACTTGGAGCTCCAACGAAACTCACAAAAATTAAAGCACAATACAGAGATGTAAAGCCAGAATGAATTGTACTCTGGAGAAGAAGCCTGACTTAGGAGCCTTTCAAAGCTTACATAGCAATTCTTCCCCCCAACCCACTTTCCTACATTACATTTGTAATCATTAAGCAAAATCCTTCTTGTCGAAAGCTTCCCATATCTCGGTGTTTTAACGCTTTTGTGCACAAAGTAGCATTCAGTTGTTTTAGCCCACTGACAGGAAGGAAAAGGAAACAGCATGCCAAAAGAACATGCCTGATGCTAAGCTGGGAATCACATCCCACTGCCTGGATGCCCACTGTTCCAGCTGAACTGAGGCAAGAACTGCAGGCAATGGGAAGAATCCCGTCCTCAGCATTTCACTGCTCCCAGCCACCTCTCACTGTTCTCATCACGATTCCTCCCTCAGACTCTCTTGCCAGGGTTTTAACCTTCAAATATGCACCAGTAACCAGCATCTCAAGGGAAGTACACAAATCATTAAAAAAAAGGTTCTTAGGCTGCTTTCTGCAATTCCTTTAGGAATTCCTTTGTGCTGCTCCTACTAATACCATCCACAGGCATCAGGAACACAAAAGGCTGGACGGCTGGTTGGAGATACTGTGCTGATTCCACCCCACTCAAATTCCACTGCTAAGCAGACACAGCCCTCGGCAACATGACGCAGTGTAGCACTGAACTCAACAGTCAGAGCAGTCAGACAACTTATCCCTGACATTTTAAGCCCAAAACCAGAGGTGAAAGATGAATTAAAATGCAAACAGCAATAGATGCTCCCTCAAAAACTGCTGCAAAATACCATCACAGAGTACAATCTAAGCAAGGGAGAAGGGAAAAGGACTTCAAAAGTTTGAGAACCTGAGAATGGGGCATTTCTGTGGAAATAGGCTCGAGCAATGGGACAGTTCCCCTGCAGAGGATCACATTACCAAGAAGCAAAGCTCAGGACCCACTGGATCTCTCAGCCTCACTGCACTAAAAGCCAGTTCACACCAAGCCAGTCAGTGCAGAGAGAACTCAGCAGCAGAGCATCCAAGCCCAAATGCAGCGACGGGAGCAGGACAAGCACACCCCAGGAAGCCCGGGCTGCTATCAGGTATCGGATACCCAAGCCAGGAGGCACAGGGCACCTTGGAACACAACCTGTAACATGATTAGGCTGGGTGGGAACCCTCCCCGTGAGCACAAATAGAGCAGGAGAAACCTCGTCAAGTGCATTTAGCTGGGATCTTGCTCCCTGTTCTGACCTTGCCTGCTACACCAGGAATTCCTGCACCTCTGCAGGAGGGGGTCAGGAACCTCCACAGCAGTGAGTCTCAGGACAGACCGGTCACTCCAGAATCACCCACAGCCCAGAAATGAAGCCACCAGCCACAGAGCAGCAGGATGGCACAAGCTGTAGTTCAGCAGCCTTAACTGTGCTGCTTGCACAGATCCACTGCTCCCCTGCAGCTGCTGGACTCAGCTGCCCCAGGTTCACTGACCCTGTACTTCTCCAGCTGAAGGAAGACTGGAAAAAAGAGCCAGTGACTATTACACCCACAGGAAGCTGTGGAAAGAAGCTGATAAGTCACACCTGCCCTAGAAACCTTTCATACCTTGGGAGAGTGCAGTGGCAGCAGGCCTTCTACACCCTCTCTTCCAAACAGAGCTGTGAGATGGTCATTGTGTTTCCCAAAGCAACAGGGACTCCTGCTATAATTCCTGCAAAAAAAAGGAAAAAACATCAGAAAACACAGTGAAAGGTGTCTACTCAGCACATCCAGCTAGAGATGTTGATTAGCACTGATAAGGACAAAGATTCTCAGGTGTTACCACTGGGGATCTGGGCCATATTAGCTCAAGATCTGCATCTTCCCAGGGCTTTAGCACCAAAGACACGTGTGTTTCTAAAGTCATCTCATGTTCCACTCAAATTATAAGCAGATATATTCAGCCACCAAAAAGAAAACCAGAAAGAAAGCACCCAACTACAGAGCATGTCTGTTCCTCAAACATCCATCCAGATCTACAGTAGCCCAGGCTCTCTGCTTGACTTCCTATTTGGGTCTGGCTAAAAAAAATAATATTAGGAAAGACAACTCAGGCGAAGAGAAGTGACCTGCTAAACTGCATTGTGACCACTTAGAAACCCCAATCCCCAGGTGGAGGCACACCTGGAGCATCCACAGGGTAACACCAGGAAGGAGCTTGATTCCAGCTGGCCAAGCCCAGAGTAGTTGACAAAAACTCAGAGGCTGGAGTTGTCAATGCAACAGATGTAGGTAATGATAGCCATCCCAATAATAACAACCCTAACCATCCCAAGTAGATATTAAAAGTATTTTAATTATTGCAACCCTGCACAGAGAAAAGAGTAGCAGCCACCACATTTCACAAAGCATCCTGTGACACACTGTGCCAACAGCACTGAGACGCAACAGCCTCAGCTCCCTGGGCACCACTTTGGCTCCAGCCCACACAGCAAATCCCCTGTGAACCAAGACCTAGTAAGGAGAGTTCATGACAAGCTTGAGATGCACCTGCTGGGTGTTCCAGGGGAAGGAGGTGGGAAGTGGAAGGATATGCTGCAACTCTGGGAGCCTTCCAGAGAAATGGTGGATTCTGAAGAAGCAGTGGGGCACACCCAGCATGCAAAGTTACCCTGACACATGAGCCACTGTGAGGGCTCCCACGAGGAACACACAGCACTACACACAGCAAAGGGCCTGATATTAACTGGGTGTTTCCTTCTCATCTAGAATCATCCACTGTGTACCTGAGGGATTTTCCATATGCTTGACTTTTATTCTACTATTCGTAGGAGCAGCTTCCTTGACAGAATATAGCCAGATGGTTGGAAATCAGAAACTGAGTGTATAGATTAAATACACATAAAGCCCTGAATCAAAGCCCCCACTGCGGCTTCTCATCCAGGCACAGAACTCAGTCAGCTCTTTCCACACTGGAGCTGCCTGTTGGATGGTGGAACTGGCAGCAAGTGACTTTATTAACTTCTCCCACCTGTGGTGACTGCTTTTCATTTTGAAGAGAACAACTGAGCAGGTTTTATGTTTCGTTTCTGACAAAGAACTGCTGAAAATAGCAGGATTCTTGACTTCCTCAAATACCATTACACCACGTGAAAGCCAGCTGTGGCACCCAGCTAAGCTGATATTTCCAGTTAGAAAAGGTGGACTCCACAGGGCTGTATTCTTTCCTCCCCCCTCCTAGAGAAAGGTGGAGAGAATGGTGCGTGACATTTCCTCTCCCTGGAGTGCCTTTCACTTAGGGAGATATTGTAATTGATACTTTACACATAATAATAAGACAGTACCAAGCTGTAGGATATTTATTAGAGCTTTTTCACCTAAGAACTTAAGAACAAGTCTTTTGAAGCTTGATATAAGGACACCTGAAGGTGGAATGGTGCCAGAATTAGCCTTTACCACCTTTTAGAAGCAGACAAGCAACATGAACATTCAAAACAACAACATTCACACACATTCCTAACCACACAATAAGGAACAGTCTTTTTGGCTGAAGGGAAGAAGAAAACGGAACAGCATCCAGCACTCTGCCCTCAGAGCCTGGTAGAGCTTTCTCTTTCACATATGTATCAAAACAAGCTCCATGCTCAATACTTTCACACCTCCATCTCCTGAGGTAATTTTCTCACCACAGAATCACCGTGGAACTTTCATGCACAGCAACACACTAACTCCCTGATATTTGCCAGCCTGCAGCAGGAGATAAGCATTCCTGCAGGAAAGCCCCTCATTCCTCACCTTGCTACTCCACAGGAAGTTATACCACATCAATTTATCCATTCACACTACAGGCAATAGTTCAAATCTCAAATACAATTTGAGAACGGAGACATAGAATCCCAGAATGGCTTGGGTTTGAAGGAACCTTAAAGCCCATCTCATTCCAAACCCCTGCCATAGACTAGGATAGCTTTCACTAGATCACTTTGCTCCAAACGCTGTCCAACCTGGCCTTGGATATTTCCAGGGATGGGGCAGCCACAACTTCTCTGGGCAACCTGTTAAATCCATCAATGCATTTAATAGCCATTGATCAGGGTCACCCTTTGAGTTTACAAACATTTCAGGGGTAGTTTCAGGGTAGATTGTTTGAACCCCGAACTTCCGGGGAGCTCGGCGTGTCCGGCTCTCCGCAGCCACTCGGGCTGATGCTGGGTCCCACTCGCAGCCTCCTCCACGGCTAAGCCCACCTGAAGTGACCCCCGCCAGGCCCTCCGCCAGCGTCCGTCCCCCTCCCTCCCGGCACGACACCAACCTGACAACTTTAAAGCCGGTGTATTTTGTCCGCACACCCGAAGCGATTCCCCAGCAGCCCGAGCCCACCGTCCGAGTCTTCACCGGCTCCCACGGATCCCACAGGATTATGACTAAAATTTCCCTCCCGGCTTCCCGTGGCTGAAGGATAGCGGCTCCCGGCGCGCCCACATCCCCGCACCGCCCCCGCCCTGCCGCCTCACGACGGGCCCGGGCACACGGGGCGGGAAAAGCCTCACGCCCCCCCCCGCCCCTCCCTCACACGGCGGCCCCGAGGAACCCCCAGAGAGCGCTGCACCCACTGCAGCCACCTCTCGACCCCACCTCCCACCTCCCGCTCTTCCCTCCCGCCCCGTCCCGCGCCCCCTCACCGCGGACGCGGCGCAGCCCGGCCGGACCCATCCCGCTCTCAGCGGCTCCCGCGGCTCTCGCGGCCCCGCCCCTCCGGCGGCCCCGCCCCCGCCCCCGCCC
>WBMZ01007847.1:0-52965 GCA_013400975.1 Atrichornis clamosus | reverse complement strand
CCGCCCGCCGCGCCGCCCGCCTCACCCGCGGGGCTTCCTGAGGGAGCGGCGGCGGCGGACCCCAGGTGAGCCCTTCCCGGGGGCGAGGGGTGCCCGCCGGGATGCCGCGGGTTCGGGGCGAGGAGACCCGTCGGTCCTGCGCGCCGCCCGGGGAGTTCGCGGGCTGCCCCGGGATGCTCCGGAGGGAGCAAGGGGACTGCGAGAGGCGGGGACCTGCCGCCCCCTCCCCGGCACCTCCTCGCATCCCTCCGCTTCTCCCGCGCCGTGTCACAGGGGATGCCCAGATCCCCGGGCGCGGGGTGCCAGAAGCCATCGCTGGCGCGGAGGAGCTGGAGCAGGGCTCTGCCTCGTCCTCCGCTGGGAGCCCAGACCGCAGGGTCAGCTGGAGATGTGCGTGTGGCCTGCTGCTGGTGCCAGGGTGGTGATGGGGTACCCCCTCCCTGGCCGTCCCGCTGCCCCGTCTCCCTGTCGCTGTCTCGGCAGCCCTCGGACGGTGTATCTGCGGGAAGTACGCGCCGTGATGCACGGGAGGAGGAACCCGGTTTGAGGGGCTCGCCTGGTCTGGATCGGATCGGTGCAGCTGAGCACTGCACGCACCTGAGATGGCTTTCCCAACCGTGGGGCCCCTGGGCAGGGCAAGGCTGAGCGGAGAAAGTGGGGCTCGGGGCAGGGAGCTCCACCACTTCCCTGTCAGGTCACCTTGGCATGCTCCTGGGTGACAGTGTTCTTGGTATTAGTCTGGTATCATGGCAGTTGCCATCATGAAGTGTGGCTGATTGAGCTGAAAGAACAGAGACGACCGTACTTGGCTTCTGGCTTGAAGCTTGTTTGGGTTGGTTTTTTTTTTTCCTCATTTTCCTCTTTTAGAGCAATTTGGATGGGATGAGTTCTCCTCCTTGTCGGCAGCAGAACTGGTAGAGAGATGTGGCTTGCTTTTGAGGAAGAGCAATTTGAAAACATTCTTACCTTTCTCTTCTCTGATGACAATCAGTGGGCACTGTGCTGTCTCCTACCTTCCAGTGCCTCAGTTTCCCCACGTCTACAAGGGAAAGGTCGAGGAGAGAAAAGCTGGCTTGCACCAGGGCAGGCAGGGATGTGTTCTTGTGTGTGAGAACCTCACCTGTCACAAGACTGCCTCGAGGGCAGAATGGTCCTGGGTCAAGCCCAGGGGAGGCTGAGCCTGTGGCCCATCTTTGGGAGGAAGGAGGCAGGTGCTGAGGGCAGGAGAGAGCTGGCACTTCCTCTGTTCTGGGCTGTTGAGCAGCCCTCCGTACCCATCTATGCCCCTGCATGAGCTGCTGGCATCCATGTTGTCCTGCAGTGAGGAGTTCATACTGCACCTGAGCAGCAAACAAAACAGCATCTTTTTTTTTTCATAATAACTTATTTTTTTCTTTTGCTCCAAAGACCCCCAAGATGCTGAACTTCCTCTTGCATTTGCTGCTGTGCCACTGCCTCCTTCCACTGTGGCTGTCACCACACAGCCGCCAGGGCAGCAGGGACCAGCCTTTGCTCGTGCGTGTGTGAACAGCTCCTGGCTGGAGCTGGGCTGTGGAGTGGTGGGCAGTGGGCTCCAGGTGCTGTGGGGCTGCCTGCATCACGGAGCGCCTGGTGCTTGGTGCTGAGAGCTGCTGAGCTCCTCAGGCTCTGCGATGCTGCTGCAGGAGCCCGTGGGGCAATCAGCCCCCTGGGACATCCCGGCGTGGGTCTGTCTTTGGTGGCGTGGCTGCTCTCCTGGTTTGGCAGGTCAGTGTGGCAACTGCCCCCCGACTGGCGCAGCAACAGCCACCACCGCTGTGCTGCAGCAGCGCTTGGAGCCCGCAGCTTCAGCACAGTTGCCGGCAATTGCTGCAGGACCCACCTGTGAGGGGGGCTGCTGCTCGGGTGCTCTACCATGGATAGCACCGAGCCACCAGCACCCCACAGCTGGAGCGTGTCTGCCCCTTCCCAGGGCTTCAGCACTGCTGGCACCAAGAGCTGTCCCAGCTGTTGTGGCTTCTTCGGGCGTGAAGCTCCCAGTCCAGGGGCCAGTGCTGCTGGCTGCCAGCAGCTCACTGGGCTGCCCAGGAGGCTTTACCAGCTCGAGGGAATTGGGATCCCTGGTTAAGGATGGACGCATGAAGCAGATGCAAAACCACGTCCTCTTTGTACCATGGCAGGTGTGGGGAGCACGGTGGGGATGCAACTGAAATGGGCTCAGGCTTGGTCCCTCTCTGCAAGCCAATGAGTGCAGTGCTGGAGATAAGGCTGGGGAAGGAAAGAGGTGACACGAGATGTGCTAAGGTCGACAGGAACCTGTTGGCCTCAACCTTCCTGAGGCAGGAGGGAAGCCACATGCTTGCAGTTAGCAACAGTGAGCTTGTAGTGAGCTCTGGAGCTCACTTCTGTCTCAGAATAAGCTAGTCTGAGCTTTGACCTGAAACTGAAAAGCATAAAACCCTGTCTAGCACAGGAGAAGCCCCTGAGTGGGAAGCAGTCAGGAGAAAAGATGCTGTTTGCACCAGCCACCTTCGTGTTTGCTTCCCCTAAGCTCTTGGGAGCTGACCTGCATGCTGGAGTTGAGCAGAGCTCGGGGAATTGCCCATGGATCTGCAGAGCTGGGATTTTACCTCCAATCACAGCCTCGGGATACCAGGAAGATGTTTTTATAGTTTGCTTGGTGGCTGCACCCTGACACTGACAGACAAAGCCTCAAGTCCTCAGCTCTGCCTTAGCACTGGACCTTCTTCCACTGAAACCAGTAGCAAGCCTGTGTCCTGATTCACACCCATGAGTTCAGTGTCATTTGCCAGGGCAGCTCCAGCCCTCAGGCTCCACAGTTTTGTAATGGATAAAAGAGTTTACCTAAAGATCAAGTTGGGTGCTGCCTTTAGGAGCCTCCAGGCTGGCTGAAACAAAGCTCAGATCATCTGAGGGTCTTCCATTCAATGGGCCCCACCCCATCACTGGGGCAGCAAGGCTGCTCCCATCTCTCCCACAGTGGGGCAGAAAGCAGCCCCAGTCTCCCAGGGCTGAGATGCTTTTTGATGCTGCCTTCCTCTCCCAGGGCTCAGCCGTGGCACTGCTGGGTGATGTCTCAGAGCCTGCAATGGGAGGAGGGAGGTGAGCTGATGTAACGGGGCCTTTTGCTCCCTGACAGAGCAGGGCTTGTTTGGATGTGCTCCTCCCCATCCAGCACCCATCCACGGCACTGGTGCTGTTGGGTTGCTCCAGCTTTGAAAGTAGGATTCAGAGACATGGATCTACATCAGTCAGGGAGAAGTGCTTGGGAATGTGGAAGGAAAAATGGCACCATCAAGTTGTGCAGCTCATCTAAGTGGTGGCCTTGGGCATTGTGGGCTGGAAGATACAACTGGGTTGTTGAAGGACACACCTTTTTCCACTTGATCCACCTAAAATAGGTGTCTTTCTTCTTCTGTGGCTGCTGCTGGGGTCTGTTGAGATCCTTCCTTCTTGAAGGGCTGAAAATCTCTGATCTGGCTGGATATTAGTCCTTGTAAGGGATGGCTGTCCTCCACAGGGAGGAGAGGGATGGCTGTTCACAGCCTTCCCCTGTAAGGCTGGGTGAGCTCTGCTCATCCCCTGCTCTGATCTGGGTTGGTGGGAGTTGTTTTTTCCTGAAAATGTAGAGCCAGGAGTGGGTTGAGAGAGGCCCTACATGTACCAGAACAGACTTCTGCAGCCAGGACAGAGACATGATGGCCAGGAGCTGCCTTTGAGGGCTGGGCAGCCACCAAGCTCTTTCAAGCCACTCAAAGTGATGGTCAGAACACCATGGCTGGGTGCAGGATGAGGAGCCTCAAATCCAGCCACAGCTGGACTCAGGGAAACAATGCCCAGTTTTAATTTCTGCATGGTACTGCGAGTGCTCACATGGATTGACAGATGGGCCTTTTCTTCCCCAAGATTGCAGAGATTCTCCACTGTGTAAAAACCACAGAGTTTCTGCCTCGCCATATCTTGTGGTCCCTGCTGGCGTTAAAGAGACCCAAGACTCTCCTCTCAGGTCCTGGAGGTGTTTGGCAGTGGAGTTGCATCCCCTGTGGAAGACAGGTCCCTGCACAGCCTCATCCTGTTGTAACCCAGAGAGAGAAGGCCCAATCCATCCCTGACCCACCCCATCCCTGCCTGCATAGCCTGAGCACGCTCACGGGTGCCTGGCGACGTTGGGAGTGCTTCTCAGCTCTCTCGCCATTCTCTCTCTCTCTCTTTTAAATTAGTCAGGAGCTGGGCTCAACATAACCAGTCAATAGCAAGACTTATCTCTTAAATAGCATTATTGATTGCCCAGGAAGCCTGTTTTTGTACCAATAGATATGTACACACGCAGGCAAGTCCTGTGCCAGGTCCTGGTGGTGAACAGCACAGAGGAACGTGGGGAGATGGCTTATTGCAGGTGGGGACACACGTGTGTCCATGTGAGGGAGATGCAGCTCTCCACTGGAGAGCAGGGTGAGGCACCCTGGGATCTTTGGTTATGAGCCCTTCCCATTTGACCAGCATTATTTTGCTGCCTTGACCACTCTTCCCTATCAGTCCCTTTCTTCCTAATACAGGACATTGTGATGCAGGACCCATGCCAGCTTGCACTGCCTCCTCGTTTGCAGGAAGGCTTCTGAACTCTGCCTTCAGAGAGGATGTGCAGATGTCTGCCCACAAATTACATGGCCTCCCCAAAGGTCACTGGGGATTCTTCACGTGGGAGACTTGGGAGAGATGTGCAAAACTCAATCTGCTGTAGCATTGCCCAGAGAGACTCGTTGGACCCATCCTGCCAGGGAGGGCCTTGCATTGTGTCCAGCTCTGGGCTGGCAGTGCCAGATCAAGTTGGGTGACATGAGCTGACATGTGTGGGAAGTGTGTTGGGACCTGGCTGAGCTCCGAGCAGGTGGAGCCATGGGAGTGTGGCAGGGAAGACGGCTCGCTGCCGTGCCTGCTTGAGAAAGGCAGAGTGTGCTGCTGCTCTCGAGCTGTCTCCCTGCAGGTGGTGGACAGTAATGGGTGGAAGAGGGCTCACATGTGCTGTGGGGGCTTCACTGCCTTCATCCCCTCGGGACTCAGAGTGGCTCTTGTCCCTTGGAGGTGGCAGAGTGGTCATGGCTTGCTGCTCAAGGTCCTGGTTGCCAAGGCACCTCCACTGCATGTGAAGCCAGCCCCTCGTGTGGGGGGAGATGGAGGGGGCTGGGCACTGGAGCTGAGTGTGAACAGAGCTGTGTTCTCCCAGTTTAGTGCAGCACCACTGCTCTCCCTGGAGCAGCTCTGTGTGCTGGGAGCCTGACTGCTCTGTCCTCCAGGGTCGTGGAGCACAGCCAAGGTGCAGTGATGCTCGTGAGAGGAATTGCAAAACCTCTTGCCAGGTTTGCTTTAGCAAAGTTTGGGCTGTGGCAGTTTTGCATTGGTGCTGCAGAGTCCCGTTCCCCAGCCTTGCCTGGGGCTGGGAGCCCTGTGGCTGCCACAGCCAGCCTTGCTCACCTTGCTCAGGGGCTAACTCACACCCACTCTGTGACAGAGCACTGCCCCGTGTCCCATACCTTGCATCCGGCCTTCCTTTGGACCATGCTGCCTGATGCTCTGCTCTCTCCTGGGATTAGCTAAGGCTGAGGAGAGCATCAGCTGCATTGCCACAGGCAGCTGTAACAGCACACGTGATCCATGGGGTCACATCACCAAAGCCTGGAGGACAGGGGCTTGTAAGACCTTTGTGTGTGTCACTGTTTAGCTCGTCAGTGGGCATGGGAAGTTCTTGGCTGGTGTCGTGCCTCTGTGTCCATGCCTATAAATGTGTGTGTGTGTGTGTGTGTGTATATGTAGCACTATAAGATCTTGCTCCTGTTTGGACCCTATCAGTGTTTTTCTAGACAATGCCTGCCCGCAGCGAGTGCTGGTTGCTTGATCTTAGCCAGCCAATCTATGCAGGGATCGCGGGAAAGAACAGTTGGGGTTTTATGAAGCTGGCATAATTTACAGCTAAAATAGCACACCAGATATATGTCCAATCCAATCTCCTTTGTAATCTTGTTTTCATTTAAGCCTCCAGGGTGGTGATGGGGGGAGTAAGGAAAGCAAACTGCGAAGGGAGTTTATTACCCGTGCCAGGGAGATTTGTGTGATGCTCTGTACCAAATGACCTCAATTTGCAGAGGTTAAAGCTGGCTGTGGTGGTCCCTGGCTTGCAGGGGTGTCTCCTGCCTGTGCTGGGGGCACTGAATGCAAATCCTTCTGCAGATGGCTGTGGGCAGGACCATCCACACCGTGAAGCCGTCCCGGTGTCTGCTTCCCTGGCCAGGCAGCAAGAGCGATGTGATGCATCCATGTCTCCCTGGACAGCTCCACAGGAAAAAGAATGAAATTATCTCGCTGCCGCTGCCTTTGCGGGTTGCATTTCTCTTTAGTTTTCAAACCGCATATTGTCCCAGATCTCCTGCCAATAGCAGAGAGCAAACTGATAATGCAGCTGCTATTAATAAAGCAGCGTTGTTACATATTCATATCAATCAGACTTCTAATTCCACAATATTTTTTCAAGAAGAAAAGGCAGTGCTTCACTGGGGTGATAGAGGAAGCTGTCAGGTGGGATGGTGTTGGAGATGCGTTTCACCAGCACTGGCAGAACCTGCTCCCCTCACGTTTCTTCCCTTGGGGATTCCCGTACTGAGCTGGTCCTGGGGTCCTCATCCACCTCCCCTCCAGGTTTCCTTCTCCCTGGGAGTGCTGAGTTAAGAGGTGGGATCCCCAAGGTGTTTCCAGAATCCCTGGAGCACTGTCACTGTGGGGAAACACGAGCGGTGCGAGACGGAGAAGTGCTGAATTCCAGCGGCTGGGTTGGCAGGAACGGCTCCGTGCTCTTCTCCATCTTTTATAGAAATTTTCACATATTACGTAAATTGCAAAGCAAAGTATGGAAAATCAGGGTATAAATCTGGGATGTATGCGTGTTTGTACAGCCATTAGAGAGGGAAGTATACCACAGAATACTGGCCAATGGATAAATATACTTACACTGCCACTCCTGCAGTAAAATATGCTTTTTGTCATTGCTACAGTATAAAAAAAATGTACTGCCTCCAAAACTGTAGCAGGGCTTTATGGTAAGCTATAAATTGGAAGAGATACCTGATTATTCATAGAGTATTTTGGAGGTCTTGGTAAGAGACCATTAAGGCCACACCAATACTTGTCCATAAAGCAAAACCCTCTCTCTCACTTCTTTGTGATTGAATTCAATGTCCAGATTTGGCCAAATAAATCTTGTGAGGCTAAGCACGTTTTTCCATGAATATTGTTCTGGAAACTCGCCCTTCCCCTCGGGCTGGGAACGTTTTGCAGCCTAGCTGTGGGATCTCCAAGTCCTAAACCAAGCATCCCAGCCCCGAGCCTTTCCTGGCTCTCTCATCCCCAGTGCGTGTCAAAGCTGCTCCCGTCTCATCCCTGCTTCCTCCGGCTCCCAGCACATGCCAAGGAAAGGAGCGTGGCTGTTCCGCCAGGTTCCGTAGTGGCAGCCCTGGGGAGTGGGCTGGCGTTGAGCCCTTCCGACAGCAGCTGTCGGTGGCTGCAGCAAACAGTTTCCAAGCAACTCGGAGGCTGCCGCTCTGAAAGGACTCTTGGTAGAGGCTTGTAATATTAACGGGAGTTATGGAAAGGAGCAACACTAAAGGAGATGTGGGAAGGGCAGCTGGTGTGGTGTAGCCGATGTCCTCCTGCCATCAGTCATGCCACAAGTGCTGTAGAGGCCCAGCAAGGCCACAGCTCTGGTTCCCAGCCTGCTCCGATGGGATGCAGGGCATTGCTGTCCTGCCAGCTCTTCAGCTGGGTGCTGGATGTAGAGGTGGCAAAAGATGTAGTCCCTGCCCCAAAGAGGTTGTGTTTCGAGCCTCCGTCCAGCCTTGGCACTTCCTTTGAGCAGAACTGTCCCCACTGTTGCTCAGCTGTGTCAGAGCCTATGGTGAGTGCTCTGCTCATCTGGGAATGGGGGGAGAAGGGCGCTGGGTGGATCAGGTGGTTCTGCCTCCCTATGCAGATATCCAGCCTCGGTCCATGCCCTGCCATGCATTTTTTCTCTGGAGGCCAAATTGCTTCTTTCAGGTCATATTTCCATGCTCTGCCTCGCTTTATTTCCAGTGCTTCAATGCTCCCTTGCATCTTGTGCCCATGTCCATCACTGCCAGCAGCCACCTTTGAGCATTCATCCCCTTCTCTTCATCATAGTTATTCCTTGTTCCCATTGGGCTGTGATGGGGGGGCTTGCCCACATGGACTGGTCAGTACTGGGAATTACCAGGCAGTGGCACATTCAGATGGAGAGAGCAGCGTGAAAGCAGTGTCCACAGGCACTTGGAGCAATCAGTCCCTACATGTGGAGCAGTTTGAAGGTTGTTCCCTCCACTCCTTTACAAGCACAAGCTGGAAATGCTCTTGCTGCTGCTGCCCACAGTGCTGGGAGGCTGATGTGGTGCTGGTGGGAGGTGGGCCAGGAGCTGCCATCAGTGGGTACAGTCAGCCCTCCTTGGCTGTCACCTCCCTGCTCCTACTGCTGGGGTTGGACCCAGGTCTCTCTGGGGAAGACTTGGAGTGGTGTCTGGGTGGTTTCTACCATGTCTGGCTGCTCCCCAGCCCCATGCAAGCTGCTTCCATCCCAGGGGCAAACAGAGATACCAGCACTACACTCTGTCCAGGGTCTGGGAGGGATTGATGTGGCGGCTTCTTGTCATATAAACTGTGAGTGTCCCTAAGTGGGCTGGCAGCAAAAATCCCCAGACATCTCCAGAGGACCATGATGGTACCTGGAAAAGTTCAGATGCAATCCAGAGGGATCTTAGTGCCTGGATTCCTGAGCTTTCCTGAGGGTGATGAAAATACAAGCTGGAGCTTGTTGGCCTGGGGAGAGGGATGATGTGTGGGCAGCTGAGGAGTTTGGGTGCAGAAAGCTGTGTGGTCATAGGAGGAGGCAAGCAGGATCTCTGCCTTCATCCCCATCAGCAAAGGCATGGAGAGGAGGGCCAGGACACTTCCCTACAGCAGTCTGATGTCAGTGGGAGAGGCCAGAAGCACCAGCAGGGCTCCTGCCAGGGCTTCTGAGCTCCCAGGAGCCTGAGCCCAACGGAGGGGAGACACCGTGGCAGTGCTTACCAGGATTTAAGCTCTGATACACAAAGCTAAGCTCTTTCTTTGGCAGAGTGAGTGTGTCTGCGAGGTGACAGACAGCTGGGAACAAGTCCAGTTTGTCCATGCTGGAGGCTGGACCTCCAGTGCCACCAGACAGGTCTGCACAGTCCTCCACAAGCAGTCTCTGGTGTGAAGCCATGCAGTGCAGGAGCAGCGCTCTGCTCTCACAGCACCAGCAGTGCTGTGAGAGGATCTGCCAACCCTCCCTGCCTGTGTTGAGGTTCCACGTTAAGATAAGGGCTTGGCAACTCCTCGGGCTCATCCCTTGGTTTGGCTGCAGGGGTTGTCAAGCGGCAGGGCTGGGATGCCGGGGGTGGCCTCGGGGGGTTGCTGTGGGGAGGGAAGGTGGTGGAGCAGCCTATGGAGTGCTGAAGCGATGGGAGGAGGGTGCTGGATGGGAGGGAGGAGAGACCAGGCCCTGCCACCTGGTCGCTGGGTCCCCAGCACGGTGTAGCAGTCAAGGCCACGCTTGTTCCACGCGAAGTGGGTAGAAACTGAGGTTAGTCCTGCTGGGTGGACTGGCAGCTCCAGCAAGGCCCTTTCCCCCAGCAGAGCACAGGATGTTCGATTTTGGGAAAGAGTAGGAGAATTTGAGCTAATTGAGAGAAGGCAGGAGCTGTACTGGTAGCAGGTGGGATTACTGGTGTCACAGGGGAACTGCGAAGTGCCTGTGCTGTTTGCTGTGGTGATATTAGCAGGAGGCATCTGGCTTTTCTTACCTTGTCTGTGAATTTAACTTCCTGTCTCTCCAGAGGTAGTTGAGATCAGGATGGGAGGGGAGGTAAGGAGGAATTGGTTTTTTGCTGACCAAAAGCAAATCCAAGACATACATCGTTGTGAGCAATTACTGGCCTTGCAGGAGTGCAGAGAGGTCACAAACAGCTTTCTGTGGTAGAGAAAACCTGCCCAAAGGCAAGGAAGGGTTGGGAGAAGGCTGGGCAGCCAGGCAGGGGCTTCTGAGGTACCTGGAAGTGAGATCCATCTCTCCCTGGGCATAGTAAGAAACTCCTGGATGTATCATTGGGGCACTCAAATCCAGAGATGGATTTCAAGAGGCTATGGCTGTCGTGGTCCAAGTGGGCAAAGTCCTTGTTCTTGGGCAGGCATTTCATCCTGGGAATTGAAAATGGTGACTTGGCAGCTCTTCTGTGTTCTGGTTTGGGTTGGGCTCCTTCTGAGCCCCCAGGGTGGCCACCTACACCAGGGCAGCAGCCAGGGGAGCCAGGTACCTCCTGGGCAAGTGATGCCACCAGACTATACGTGGCACTGCCCGTGTGTGCCACAGCTGCACGAGGCTGTTTGCAGACAGGCTGAGCTGGGAAGGTGCCCAAAGAGGGGCTGTGACAGGAGGAGGAAGGGCTGGGTCTCCCCACAGGATTGTGAGAACCAAGGGCTGCCTTGCACACAGGATGCCACGTGCTGGGACAGCCAGGCTATCAGGAATGGGTGAATTGCCCATCTGCTGCAGTCCAGCATCTCCTCTGGTGCTCCAGCAGGGGAACTTTGCAAAATATGGGTCCCCACCTGCCCTGGAACGCTGGATGAGATGCTTCACTATCTCTGACCGGACAGTGCCAGCAGTAGGAGGGTGGGTGACCAGTGACGGGGTGCTGCCCATGGAGACACTCACATTGGGGACTGGCTCCTGCCAGTGGCTGCAGGAGGGCATGTTGGGACCAGCACAGCAGAGCCTGTGCTGTCATAAATCTGCCTGGCATCAGTGCAAAGAGCATTCCCGCTGACTTATGGCTTCTCTGCTCCATGAGGATAGGAAACAGCGTCGCGTGGCTGGCTCTGCTGGCATTCACTGCGTCAGGAGTTGTCCTTCCTCCCTGCGTGACGTCAGTGAGACACAGAGGGTGGCTACTGCCAGGCAGGTGAGGTGCTAAGGGCAGGGATGGTGTGCTGGCAGCTCAGGCCCGTGTCAGGGTCTGGTGGCTGCAGCAGCACTGTGAGGAGCAGCTGTCCCCACACAGGGAAGCTCTGTGGTTGTGGCACTGCAGTACTGTGTCACTGTCGTTGTTAGACCCACCTTGCACTGAGGAAAAGGTGGTGGCCAGCTGTGAAATGGTGCCACCCCTGTTGTGCTCCCTCATGGTCCTGTCTCACGTGTGTTACCCTCCAGCCTTCCAGTTCTCGAGCCAGTAACACCAGGCCTTGGGAACACCATGGTCTCCATGACAGGGAGCATGTGCCGAGGCAGGACAGTCCCTGCCTGTTGAAATGAGACTCACAGGTTCCCTTGAGCCCTCCCCCAACCAGCCTCGTGCCTGCTGCTGTCCCAGCCCTTCCTGAGTACCCCACTGAGGTTCTTTCCCCCAATGCCATCCTCTTGTTGCCTCTCTCCACACTTCTGTTCCACACAAAGCCAGCTCTGGAAAGCCTGACCTATCCCACCACAGCAGCAAATGCCAGCTGCCTGGGAGTGCTTGTGGAGGACTGGGAAGCAGTGGGATATCCTGCTCTGTTCTTGGCAGCACCTCAACCTCTTCTCTGTAGTCTGGCCATTGTGCCTTCTGCTTTTGTGCCTCGGTTTCCTCGTTCTTGCAAGGGGAGTGATAGTAACATTTCTGAAGTGCTTTGGGAGGACTGTCCCTGGTGTGATGGTCACTGGGCTGTGGTGGCCTCCTAAAGCCCCTTTGCCCAGGGAGGCCCCTCTCCACCTCTCAGCACTTTAAATAGATGTGATGCAGCTCTTGGCTAAACAAATTTTCTCCACGGCTCTTTTCTTTCCTACTCAAAATTCAGGGAACATCGTTTTTGGTAACCAAGGTATTTGCATAATTTGTATTTTGTGGTAATTGCTCCCTTTCAGAAGAGGTGCTTATCATCCCATCGGTTTTTGAGGAGCTTGTGCTATCTTTGAGGCCAGGCAGGGAGGTGGTTTCCAAAAGGGAATGGCTGGGCTGCTGCCCTGTGGCTTGGGGGATGCTTTCCCCAGGGTGAGGAGGTTTTTGCCCATGGGCTTCTGCACCATCAGTCATCTGCTGCAACTCCCTTCCTCCCCCTGTGCCTCAGTTTCCCCTTAGTCCCAAAGGCTGGGAGGGAGGATGGCTCCATGCAGAGTCTCTGCAGGGTCTGCCTTCCCAGGGCTGCTCCTTCTCTCCCTGATGCCGTGGCATGGAAAAGCAGCCTTTGGGAATTGCTTTGCAGTGCTTTAGCAGTGCAGTGCAGCGGGGTGGGAGGCGTGGGGCCGTCACCCAGCTGCAGGAGATGCTGCTCCGTGGGGACACCCTGGCTCTCTGCCCCGTGCCACTGCAGCACAGCCCCGGGGGACTGGGGACTCTAGGGGGGCGAGTGGTAGCCAGTGCCTGGCATGCCAGCAAGCCACCCTCACCCGCCCGGCAGCGTGACTCACTCCCTGAGTGGCAGCTCCCACTCGGCAGCGTTTCCAAGGAACCGAGGAGATGTCTCCCAGTGGCAGCGGCTGGAATGGGGAGCCCGGGACCCTGGACTCGGGGCTGGGCAGGGTGTGCACTCCCTCCCTGCCAAGGAGAGCCAGGAAGTTGCTGGCTGGGGCCGGACCCCTGGGGTGGAAAACCAGGCAGCCTGCTTTGGAGCAAAAAGCAGCAAAGCCTGGTCTTTCCCAGCATTGGCAAAGGTTGGAAAGGCCAGCTGCTTGCCGGCTGGGATATGGCAGCAAGCAAGGGAAATGTCCAGCTCTGAGGGCTCAGCCATGCCTCTCATCCTGGAGGAGAGGCAGGCAGCCAGCTCTCTGCAGGCTTGCCGTCTGGCTCTCGGGTTTTCTACCATTCAGCCTGTTCTGGGCTTGAACACTTCTGTCTCGCTCTTGCAAAGCTCAAGTGTGCTGTCCACAGGTCCTGGGATGCCTGTGGGTCTGGGGCAGGCAGCGATGCAGGAACCAGCCTGGCCCATGGTGCAAAGGTTAAACCATCCCTGTGCTCTCTGACTGCAAGAGGAAAAACAGCGAGTCCTGTTCCTGCGCCTGGGCAGTGTTGGTGCTGCCTGACCTGACTGCTAAGCAGGGGCTGAGGTTTCTTGCAGCACTGATCTCAGTGCTCACCGAGCCACGCCATCCCCCCTTCCTGCTCTGGGTGGGAGCAGGACACTGCGTCTGTCCCTGGTCCCCTGCACCCGCATCATTCCCGGGGTGGCTCTGCCATGCAAACCCTGCTCCTCTCTTCTGCCTGCTCCATCCTCCATGCCTTGCTTTTGTGCTGCCATCAGCCACAGAGCAGAGGCTGCTCCTTCCCCAGCACTGACTGTTTCCCCAGTTGTATTAAGTCTCTATTTATCTGTATAAAATTTCATGTCATTCATCATCCTAAAAGGCTGGCAGGTAACTCTGTAATCACCATCCCTCCTATGGTGCTGGACTCTCCTCTCCTGCTGCTGCTTGGATATTCTCTTCAAGTTTAATCCTCTGGGAATTTACATTGTCTTTGCAATCCCCAAGGGAACTATGCTGCTAAATCCAGGTCCCAGTGCTGACCTCTCTGGGAAGCCCTTAATTCCCTTCCACATTAGCAGAATGCCCAATTAACAACCCCTTTTGGCTCCTCTCCTGGTCCTTCTCCCCACACGAGGGGTCTGAGGCTGGCTGTGTGGGGCGTGTGGGCTTGGATATGACGGAGTCCTTGCCTTCTTCCCAGACAGTCCAGCCTGGGGCTCACTGAGCCTGGGGTGCTGGGATGTGTCAGCAGTGTTTGCCCCACACCCTGCAGACCCCCTTTGGTTCCTTCCAGGGGCAGGTAAGGCTTCAAAAGTGCTTTGCACCCAACACTTTGCCTCAGAGACTCCATGGACCCCCCCAGACCCCGTGGTGGTTTCTCATTGCAGCCCCCCAGGCCCTCTCATGAGCAGGGTGGGTGGTGGGGTGTGGGGAGGCTGCACTGGAGCGTCTTCCAGGCTGTGGGCTCTTGGTGGCAGAGGATGCTTTGAAGCACTTTAATGCTCGGTTGGTTTTTGTGCTTTGCTTTTTTTTTTCTCTCTTCCCTTTAATGGGAATTGTTTTCTGTGCATGGAGCAGCTGGTAATTCTTCTGGCTGCTGCTGCATCACCTTTGAGCAACTCTCATGAGACTCCTCTTTTCACTGGCTGTGCAGAGAACTTGAGCAGAGGAGCCTGGGGTCTGTTCCTGCTGTAACCCTGCTGATTAGAGAGACATTTCTGAGAAGGCATTGGATACCTGGTCCTGCCTGGGGTGGGGACCCAGAGAAGAGGCCTTGGGAGCTGCATCCCCACCCCTTTAGGTGTGGGGGTTCACACGGGGATCTGTACGATCACAGCCACCGAAGCATTCTGTGTGCCCCACAGGTGTGTAACAGCAATGAAATGCTAATTGGGGGGTTTTTTTGTCAGTCAGAATCTTCTAATTCCAAAGGGGACCCAGACCTGAGCTGAGGGAGGGAAGAGAGTGTTCTCCAGAGAGTAGGGGCCATCCTGGAGCTGCAGGTTCCTGCAGGAAGGAAGGAAGGCTGTGAAAGAGAAGTTGGATGCTCCAGCCTCAGCTCCCATCCCTTGACTCTGTAAGAGGAAGATGCTGGGGTTTGCTTTGTCTCAGCTCTTCAGAGGAGATCTTTTTAAGGCAACACCTTCCCTTGCTACCTGCTCACGCAGGATAAGATCCAAGTTAGATAGTCTCTGCTGATGCTGATACTAATGACTTGCCTGGTGTTTACCTGCCCCTGGCAGTATTCCTGAAAATGAGGTGTCAGCAGGGATGCTGACGTGTGTGGGTTTTACAGGACCAATAGAGCAGGGCTGAGGCATGTGGTCAGGAGGAATCGTGCTGGCATCCGTCCAGAGAGCCGGTGGCACGTGGGGAAGTTTGAGCTGACAGTCTCCCATCAGTTGCTCCTTCGCCTGGCGCTTGTTCAACAGAGCGTCCTTGTGGAAATGGCTTCAACTTCAGGTGTGCTAAGCACAGTCCTGCAGGCCCCTCTGCTGATGAGGTGGCACTTTGTCACCCAAGCTCCAGCACAGGCTGCTTTCCCAGGAATTGCCCTGCTTGTCTTGAAGAGCAAAAGTGTATAACACCTGTGGATATCACAGTCCCTGTGTGATTTGGCTGCAGAGCCCTGTGAAGGAGCAGGTAAGTTCTCTGATCTCCCTGTCCTGCACAGGGTGTAAGTAATGCCCCCAGGCACAGCTCTGAGGGGACTGGGAAGCACCTCTCTGTCACCAACACTGTGTCTCTCCCTCAGTGGACCCAGGCATTATTTGGAAATTGCCCCTAGACCCTGAGCTTTGTCTTGCCTGTAGCCTCCAATACACCCTGACCACTCTGTCTGCAGCAGCAGGACTGATGGGGCTGTAAGAAGGTTACCTGAGACTTGGGAGCATCTCACCTGGTATTTCCTGGTAATTCGTGGTACCACCTGTCATCACCAAAATGCTCTGGGTAATCTATCCCCGGGGTGTGCACAGGCTGGCACAGAGCCATGGCTCTGGGAGATCCGCTCCCCCTTCCTCTGGCACTGGCATCAGGATTTGCAGATGCTCTTGGTCAGAGGGCTTTGTCTCTCCTCCCTTTTAATTGCGAGAAGGATAATTGGTTTTATGGTTCAGCAGGGGAAGTCTGTGAGCTTTCCTTCCTCCCCAGCACCTATGTAGCTCCCTGCCAGCAAGCTTAGTGCTGAGAGGGTGCCAGAGCATCCCAGTGTGGGAGCTGAAATCCTTCCCACTCCCTGCCCCCAGAGCCCCCCAGCTTTCCCAGACGGATGTCCATCCTGGCCCCAGGCTGGAGCTCTTAGCTCCTGTCTACCCATGACAACGAGCTGCTGGCAGCCAGGAGGAATGAAGGACCAACTGGCTCATCTGCTGAGAGCATTTGATTGATGTTGTTATCGTTTTGATTACCTTTTTTATAGGCTAACAGAAGGATTTTAATCTGAACAGGGAAGTAGGAAATGGGAGAAGCTGTGCCTGGAGCTTGATGAGGAGGCAGCAGGGGCTGGTGGCTCCTTGTCCACATCCCTGGGAGGTGATTTTGGTGCTGTCAGCCAAGCCAAGAGTGTCAGGTAGAGGCATTCCTGGCCTGGTCTTACAGGAACTGCAGCTGCCTCTTGTGTTATTTACAACCCAGCTGGTGCCCAAACAGCTTAACCCCGGCCTCACAGCTGCCCAGAGCCAGGCGCTGCCTCAAAGCATCGATGCGAGCAGGCGAAGGAAGTGGTGGCGAGCTCTGAGGCCAAGTCCAGCTCTTTCTGCCACTTCTTGTGACTCAGGCCAAAGTCATCTGATGTGTTCCCACCAGCGGCTATGAATTGTCATTCTCCAGAAGTGCCAAGGTGACAGCTGTGGAGACCACGGGCAGTGGTTTCGCGTGCAGATGAGGAGCAGTGTCAGTCCTGGCCCTGTGACGCTCTCGGATGTGAACGTGGTGCTGTGATCAGGCAGGGTGGGTGAGGGAGCCACTGCTGCTGTGCTGGCTGGGCCACCTCTCTTCTGAGGCTCCTCTGAGGCTCTACCAGTGCCCAGCAGAGAGGGTTCAACCTGCCCCAAAATGGATTGGCCTTGGCGAAGGCAAAGTAGTGGTGCTGTGGGCAGGTCCGTTTGTTTCACCCTTCAGCAGCTCGAGGCCACAGGCCAGGGCTGATAGCATGTGGCAAGGGAGGGGATGGTGATGGGGAGCCGGGCTGTGTCCCATGGGACTCAGCCAGCCCCACCAGCACTGGCATGGGAAGGTGTCTTGCCCAATGCCAAGCTCTCTGTGCCACCACCAGCCCCCTTGCTGGGGATGTGTCCCTGGAGGGCTGTTGCGGGTGTGAGGTGGGCTGGGGCTGTAACACGGTACCTCCACCTCCATCCCTCCTGCTGCTCCCTGTGCCTGCCCCAGCTCCTGGTGCTTGAGTGGCAGCCAGGTGGTTGTTTCAGCCTGATCCCATCAGTCTGTCATGGTCTGCAAAGCCCGTGGCAGCAGGCCGTGAGTGTCCTGCTGCAGGAGAAGATATGCAAGGGGCCAGGTGACAAAAGCAGTGGCCGGCACCCCTTGGCCAGGGGACTGCCCGGAGAGGTGACGGAGTGGAGGCAGTGCTGCCACACACCGGAGCTCTGGCTGCTGTGGCATAGCAGGGGTGCCACAGCCCCGTGGCCGTGTGGGTTGCAGGGTGCTGTGCAGGAATGTGTTGCAGCTAATGCTGTGTGACAGTTTGACACGTCCTCCCGGGACAGCCAGAGCTGACATGTCATCTTCAGAGCTGTCACTCTGGCTTCCACACCACGGCGCTCATTGTAAACAGGCGGCGTGGGGAACGCTTTCCCCCGGTGTGTAAGGAGGGAGAAGGGCTCTGGTTTAATTTCCGTCCTCAGGAGATGATCAGCCCCGTGTCAGTTGGCACTGGGCTGCATCCTCCAGAGAGATGGAGCTGGCTGGGGTGAGGGCAGAGGGGAGGGGGAGGTCTAACATCCCCCTAATCCGATGCCAAGCACCTTCCTTGGAAGATTCTGGCATGAGCAGAGCATTGCCTCCCCGCCCCAGTAAGGGGTGTCACACCCACCCAGGCAAGCTGTGGCTGCTGCAATGTATGGTGCTCACAGTGCCCTGGCTGGGGAGCCAAGGGGATGGCACAGGCTCCCTGGGGCTGTGGTAGCCATTGACCCCTTGGAGCTGCTCATGTAGGACCCAGAGAAGGCGCTTGAGGCAGCTCCTGCCCAGCCCCACGGTTAAACCTGGAGCTGGATGTGGCATTTCATAAGTAAAATGCAGGAGCAGGAGGACATAATGCTGTCCTTCCCAGCCCCCTAAATTTCACCCAGGATGTGAACAGTGTCCTGTATTGACCACTGTCCACCTGGCAGGAATTCCAGGTCATGAGGTGCCCTCATGGACCAGCCCTTGGGGATGCTTGTGATCCTGTACCTCTCATTTCTCTGCTTCACCTGCTGCTTTTGAAGCTCTTCAAGAGCATTGAGGCTCACAGTGCTCAAACCCTTTCTCTCTCAGAGAGAAACAAACGTGGAACACGCACGGGGAAGCAGAATTACTGGTGTGTCTGGAGAGGCAGGGAGCTGGAACCAGACAGGCTCTGACAGCTGCTTTCAGGAGGTCTGCGAGAGACCAAGCAACGAGTCAGCCACGCACAGCTTGTCCTGCACAGCATCAACCCCCGTTTTGCCTGGCTGCCTTTTGGCATGATCAGCCTGTCCATGTACCAGGAGCTGCCTGGCTTTACCTGTTCTGGCTGTGAAATGCATTTGGGGTGGGTGCTGGGGTGGCAGCCATGGGCTGCTTCCTTGTGGGATGAGCAATGGGAACGTGCCAGTCCTGGCAGTGGGACTGGGAAGCAGCATGTGTTTCCAGGCTGAGTCATGCTGAGGATTGTGTCTTGTTCTTTGTGACGAGTCCAGTTGCAATATTCACTTGGCAGAATCAGCTCATCCTCCGTCTCTCCCCAGTTGTGTGTCCGTCCGTCCCTCCCACCTCCTTCACATGGCAGCAGAGTAGCACCTGTAGGGGAAAAAAAAAAATTAAAATCTCTACCTGGAAGATTTGGGTTGCTCTGCAGGGCTGTAGGGTCAGGACAGCAAACACTGGTGCTTGCTATGCAGAGCACGGAGCCAGTGTGCTGGGCAAGCAGGTACTCACGCAGCTGCAGCTGCCAGGGCTGGCTTTGCACTGGGGTGGGGACTTGCATCCATGGGAGGGGGGAAATGATGCCAGAAGGGGCTGGCAGGCAAATGGGAGATTGAGATACACTGAGCTCCTCAGTGGGACTTGCTGTCCCCCATGCCAGCCAGCCAGGCAGTGGGAGCTGCAGAGGGGGACAGGGCACCTGCACTGCTCTGTCCTCCCTCACTGAGCTGTCTCTGCTCAGCTGCTCTGTGTCTAGGTTATTTTAGCTTTGATTCAGCTCTGAAATTGCCTTGGCTGAAACTCTGTCTCTATTGTTTTCAGTCTGCAGAAGCATCATTGAACGTGTCAAAAAGATAAATTGGAGAAAAGGAAAGGGGAATTAAAAAAAAGAGGAGTGCAGTGCAGTTGGTGGGGAGAGCCATGCTGGTTGTGGTTTTCCAGAGCAGCTGGCTGCTCCAAGCCCACGCTCCCTTTCCAGAGGCAGCTCCTTGCAGCCCCATCCCCTTCTCTGCAGGGCTGGAACACCCTTCCAGACATCCCCCTTACCTTCTGCCAGAGGGCTTTTCCCCCTTGGCAAAGCTCATTTAGGCTTAGCATCTGCCCTGCACGAGCCTTGTCTGGCAGCAGTGGGAGCCTCTGAGACCTGCTCTCCATCTCTGCCCTGGCTGGGGCTGAGACTCTGAGTCCAGCCTGGTGGATCAGCCAGAGCACTGTAGCAGGGCTCTGGAGATGAACAGAAAAGAAGTAGGATGGACAGCAAGAGGGGTCCTGGGTGTGAGCAGGGGCTCAGAGCAGACCTGTGCATGTCCCCAGAGTTTCACTCGCTGTTGGGCTTGCACACATCTTGGGGTACAGCAACAAAACACCTGGTCTGGGGTCCACAGAGCTGGGGAAGGTCTGTGCAGCACACACTACTCTGATGGGTTGGCTTGGACTCCAGCCCTGGCACTCTCAGGAGTTCAGGGGGGGCCTGTCCCGGTGGTTTGAAGAGGGCTCAGGCTTCTGCATCACTGGAAGGATCAAGCCTGAGGGGTGAGGTTTGGAGTTGTCCTGTCCATTTGGGGTATCAGGTGGTGCTGGAGGACACGGTGCTGTCCAAGGGCTCCCGGAGCCAGCACTGGGACTGTGGCATTGAACAGCCTGGGGCGGGCTGCTGTGTAACACCTTCATCAATGCTAACTACCTCCGGGAGGAGGAGGAGGTGCCCGGGAAAGGTGCTGGCTGTGAGTTATGGGAGGTTACAGAAGTGGTTCTTGCTGCTGCTGAGGACACTGGGGCAAATGAATAACCTGTTAAATAAAATGTCAGCCAGGAACGGATGGGAACTGGCATTGCTTTTTCCGCTTGCACTTTACAAAATGAATCTCCCTGTGCGTGGTTGATTTGCTTATTCAAAATAGGCCGTGGTGGAGGGGCTCTCCTGCTGAACCCGCTGACACCAAGGGCTAAACTGTGTAAATTCCGTTATCCAAATGCTCCTCTCAGTGTCTGCAATGATCAAAGGACATGATCCATTGCTAGAGGAGAGGGGTTTTCAGATCCTAACCCCCTTTGTTTCTGCAAATGATGAGAACATGAGAAATGAAGCTGAGAAATTGCCCTTGAGCTCCAAGCCAGGTCCCGTGCTGGGGCAGGTGAAACCATTCCCTGTCGCAGTTGCTTTCCATACCTGAAATGGGGAAGATCGATCTGTGTGAAAACTTGAGGAGGCAAATACTGAGTGGGCTCCATTAGATAAGGCTGGTTTTAAATGGAAACTGATTTGCATGGGCTGATTAAGCTCATTACTACAGCAGGAACTCAGAAAATCATCAGATCCCTCTGCAGCAGGAGTGCTGAGATCTGCTCTGACGAGGCTCGGTGTGCAGTGCTCGCCAGCACGGCTGTGCCTTCAGCAGCAGCCACAGCAGCATCTCCCAGGAGTGCTCACGGGACATGGCCAGTGGTCACTGTGGTAGCAGACCAGCCTGAGCTGCCAGTCCCCCTTGCCTGATAGGGGAGGCAAACTCATGTCACCACTATTTATAAATCATTTAGCCTTGTTTAGAAACCTGTCAGGGTGTTTCTCTCTTCTTCCAAAGCGCCGTGGCCCGTGCAGCACTGCAGCCCCACAGAGCAGGGATGTCAACGTGGACAAAGCTGTGGACACCCACACAGCACGTGGGGAATGAGCATCTTGCTTTTGCTGGTGATCTGGTCCCATCTGGTACGCCGGGGACCAAAGGGCAGCGCTGGCATCTGCGCCCCTTCTTCTGCCACAGCCAGGGTGAGTGTGACCTCAGGTGCTGCCTGGGAGCTCTGGCACAGAGAGGGGCTGTGTGCCAGTGGGGGATCAGCATGGAGTTGTGCCATGGGCAGGCAGCCCCTTGGGCTTTCCTTTGCCTGTGTCCCACGGGGGACAGTGTGTACCTGCATCCCACGGGGACCCCAGCTGCTTGTGCCCCGTGGGGGACCATATGCGTGCATCCCACAGAGACCTTGGGGCATGCATGTCAGATCATGCTGCGCCAGGAGCAGCTCTGTGTCCTCATGTCTCTTTAAAACTGAAAGAGAGTGGATTTAGATTAGATATCAGGAAATAATTTGTTATTGTGAGGGTGGGGAGGCCCTGGCACAGGTTGCCCAGAGAAGCTGTGGCTGCCCCATCCCTGGAAGTGTCCAAGGCTAGGCTGGATGGAGCTCTGTGCAACCTGGTCTGATGAAAGGTGTCCCTGTCCACGGCAGGGGAATTGGAACTAGATGAGCTTTGAGGTCCCTTCCAACCCGGGCCATTCTATGATTCTATTCTTGAGCCATTTCCCCAGGTGAGCACCTTGTGGTGCCCCATGGGTGAGGACTCACACAGCTGAACACAAACAGGTACCATCTTCCACGGCTGCTGCTGCTTCTTCAGTGCAACATTTGTACACCCACGTGTGGATAACAGAGTACCCGTGGGCAGCTGTGCCTCTAAATAGATTTACCTGGGAAGTACACTGCACTCACGAGCCCTCACGCTGCCACGTGCAGAGTCCCCTCCTCGCCCTGCACCCCCAGGGGCACCGTGGCACAGGCAGCAGAGCTGGGAGCTGATTATGAAGAGATTATAAAGAGGTATAAACTAAGTCTCTCTGCTAGAAAGGCCAGCAGCCCCAGGCTGAAAGCGTCACAAACAAAGGCTCCTCTGCTCCTGTGTGTTTTCTCTTTTTAATGTCTTTGCCTTTATCTGGAATCAGCTCAAGAGCTTTACTAAGCCCCAGAGCAGGGAGAGGGGTCCTAGAAAAGGCAGGGAATTGTGGGGGGACTCTGTGAGGCTCTGTTTGTCACCTCCCATAAGCAGGTTCCTGTGTATCTCTTGCAGGGCTGGTGACAGTGTTGGGGCTTGATGGGGCAGTCCCTGCTGCCACACAGGCAAGCTCGTGGGCCAGCTCTGTCACATCTTGGGGACCATCTCACCAGTGCTGTACTGCCAGAAATGCTCCAGCGTTTGCCACCTCTATGTCAAGACGAGCTCTTGCCCTGGCTGGGCTGGCAGGGCAGGGCTGTGGATTGCTGGAGCTGCTGGGTGAGCTCACTGAGTCCCACTCACGCTCCCTCTGCACCCAGGGGCTGTCACGCAGCCGTCTGGGCTGGGGATGGTGTTATCACTCCTGCTGTCCTGCATCCCTTCCCCCAGGCCCCTTCCCTGCCCTGCGCTGGGTGGAGATAGGAGTCCAAGTTATCCACTGAGCAAATTGCTCTCTGTAAATCCAGAGTGAAAGTCCTGGGATTCCTGAAGGCCCAGAGGAAAGTGTTTGATTGGATTTTCAAGCCTCTTTGCCAGGTGTGGGAGAGGAGGGCTGACAGCCTCCCTGAATCTTCCTCCCTGATGCCTGGGAGGGGATGCAGGCTGTGCCTGCTCGATAATGGAATGTAAAGGATGTGTAAATCTCCTGCCTTATTTAACTCCCCTCTGAACTTTATATGCAGCAATAAATTTCTCCTCCTGCAAGTCCACTGGAGCAAGGTGGGCCTCAGGGTCCCTCGCCTGGTGCCCAGGCAGGTGTGGGGAGAGCCATTCTGCTGCTGCTGGAGAGGAGCTGCTGTGCCATGCCGTGCAGCACCCCGTCCCTGAGGAACACAGGGCTCTGGGGACACGCTGTGTGCACCTGGGGGCTCTTGCAGGAAAGGCTCAGTTTGGGTTCAAGCTGCCCGTGCCAGCATGACAGGGGTGGGAGCACCTGGGGCTGGTGTAAGCCCCCTCCTCCCCACGGGGCCAAGGGTGTCTGTCTCCAGTACTACCAGAAGGCAAAGTTAAGAAAACACAGAGGTCCCCCAGGTTAAAACCGGGGGCAGCAGGAGCTGAGAGGTGCAATCAGCAGCAGTAACAGACGGGCAGAGCGTGGCCAGGCTGTGGTGGGGAACTGGTATCACTCCAAGCCCCCATCATGCAGCTGAGTATCACACAAATAAGGGAGAAAAATGCTGCAAATTTTATCCTATTGCTCCTTATCTCTGCTTAATCCTCTTATGTGTTCATCTCATTTTAGCCCAGTGTTGACTGTCTGTTTAGTGTATTCCTACAGTCCTCACAGAGATAAAAATCCCTCCAAGTCTTGCCAGTCTGGGGCAAGGGGGGCTCCTGCCTGCTGACACCAGTGGAGCACCACGGAGGAGAGGACCAAGGTAATGTGCCTGTGGTCACCACAGCAGGTGGTAGCAGAGGAGGGGCTGGAAACAAGCTTGGGCGTCTCAAAATGTAAAGGAAAATACCCTAAAAAGAATGTCCTGCAGTGCTCAGGGCATGTTCTCAATGCACTAGAGAAGAGACAGACTTTTGTCTTCACATCCCTCCCTCACTGTAGGCAGTTTTGTTAGAATCCTGCACGGGAAGACCTGCCTGTCTCAAGTCCCTCTTCTCTTGCCCAGGCTCTCCAGCTCTGCTGTTTAGCTGGCAGCCCCATGGTCCCTTACCTGCTGCTGGGTGAGTCAGGAGCCTTCTGGGCCTGACCTTGTTGCTAAAGGATTTTGCTTTGATCCTCTTCAGCTGGGGAGGACAAAAATCCCTTAAACAGCCAAAAATCATAGGGAAGATGGGAGGAGAAAATTTTTACCGGAGTGGGAGCTCATGGTTAAAACAATTTGGCAGAGAAGAATGGTGTTTGTAATTCCATAAAACAATTTGTATGAAGAGAATGGTGTTTGTAACATGATGGAGACCTGCACAAATGAGGGAACCCACTGTCTTCAGGGAGCGTTCAGACAGGTTGCACAGCACCCCACCCCAAACTGGGGTTCATGCAGGAATGGCCAGGCTGTGTGAGTGAACAACCTGGAGGCCGTCATCATCTCACAACCGGGATCCTTCACTCCCACAGGTACCCAGTGCCCTGTGGCACTGCTCAGTGCCTGCCCTGGAGCCCGAGGGCCTCCTGGAGGCATCCAGTGCCACTCCTGGGCACGTGCAGCTGGGGTCCCATCTCTGCCAGACTCACCTCGGGCAGCCCGCGCACAGCTGGGCACGTGCCCCACCGCTGTGCCAGCGAGGGGGGCTCAGGTCCTCTCTCCTGCTGCCTGTGGACGGAGAGGGATCATCCTGATCAGACAACTCGGTGTAAATTCTCCCAGGATTTGGCAAGCTATACAAAGGAGCTGTGGAGGCCTCTGGCTTTAGTAGCTGGAAATTGCTTTTCAAAACCAGTTGAATTTCCAGCCTCCTCAGCATCCTGTGGCAGCAAGCTCCTGGGATTAATTAGCTCCTGTGTGGCAAAGTCCTGCCTTTTCCATGTGTCAGACTTCCTTCCATGGGTGCCCTCCAGTTCACATGCAGTGCCAGCTCCCTGCCCAGTGTCAGGCTGGTTTTAGGGACCGTCACAGTCCCTCCTCTCCTTCCTAGCCTGGAGATCCCAAGTCTTAGCTGGGGAAGACAGTGTTTGTAAGTGTTTGCCTGTGGAAGGTGCGATACAGGCTGAGCTTCAGATTCTCAGTGGTGCATCTGGCCGTGTCTCACAGGGCTTGTTTCAGGACAGTCTCTCCCTGTGCAGAAGCTGTTTCTTCTGGTAACCTGAGCGTGGCTGGAGGTTGGGGTGCAGGGTCTCTGCTAGCCATGCTCACACTGTATTTTCTGTAATGGGTGTCGTTACTTTGGCCCCTCTTGCCCTCTGAGTGCCAGGCTGAGCTGGCTCCACTTCCTGGCAGGGGGGAATAAGCCCATCTCTGCCACCCCCAGGATATCACAGCTCCTGGGATTTCCAAGTGGCCCCCATCCCTCCTGGCCCCTCTGCCCGTGTCTGTCTGTAGGTGAGATGCCAGGACAGTTTAAAAAGCTGCAGGCTGAGCAGCAGAGAGCTGCAGCTGCTGCCCAGAGCCAGGCTGCGGCTGCTGCTTCGTTATTTACAGCTGCCTTTGGCTGCTCACGAGCTTCTCCAGCAGCTTGGCTGGACACTGCTCACTGTCTGCGTGTCCCTGCACTGAAAGCCAGGGATTTTTGTGCCTTCAAATGGGTGCCAGACCTTTGTACCAGCAGTGTACCTAGCTCACCTGCCAACTCAGGACAGAGCCAGAACCAGTGGCAAAGCTAAACCATTTCAGGAGCTCTGTTGATTTTAAATTGCTTCCCAATATTGACAGCAAATCCAAGCTGGAGCACAGGGGGTAAAGTCATGGGCCATATGGCAGAGCCGTGCGCAGGCTGCATTCTCCAGGCTGAGTCCATGAAGGACTTCAGCTCTAAAGGCCTGGGTTATTCTGCTGCCTTTAATGTTGATCTCCACTGGCTGACACCCCTCAGTCCAGCTCTCCTCACTTCAGTCAGCTGTTAAACACTGCCAAAGCCGGGGCAGTGTCACCAGGCTGTCAAGCTCCGTGTGCACCATGTGACCGAGCAGCTTCTCAGGGCTCTGGGAGTACAGCATCTGTTTGCCCATGCTGGGGGTGTCTGACA
The DNA here is from genome assembly GCA_013400975.1 of Atrichornis clamosus. NCBI lineage: Eukaryota > Metazoa > Chordata > Aves > Passeriformes > Menuridae > Atrichornis > Atrichornis clamosus. The sequence goes on along the minus strand of WBMZ01007847.1, from coordinate 27,364 downwards.
TGTTAACGTGGGCCAAATGGCATCTTCCAAGGTGACCAGATGCCTGCTGGGTGCAGATGCAGGGCTGATGGAGCAGAAATGCTCATCATGGTGGATCCCATGCTAGCCAGCTCTGCCTGCTCTGCTTTTGTCCCTGCTGTTGGTCCCCACGCGCCCTGGCAGCCCCATGGCTCCATCTGAGATGGAGAGCAGGGTGCGAGGCAGGAGCTGCCATATGTTCCCCATAAAAACACTTCTTGGCCCGTTCCCCGGCGTTTCCTGCCGCTGCCACACGTGCTCAGGATCCCACATGCCTTGCAAGCCGTTCACCAACTGCAGCCTGGCAGATGGAGGAGCCGGGCATGGCTTTGCAGGAGGAGAGGCAGGAATCCACAGGCTCTGTTTGTTCTTGGGTTGTTCATGGCAGCAGAGGAAGGGGGAGGAGAGCTGGCACCCACCACTGCAAACTGCCCCTCTGCAGAAGGGACAGGACCTTTCCATACCCACTCCCCATCCTGGAGCTCAGCTGTAAGCACTTCTTCAGCTGCAGAAAGTGTTTTCACCTGGTGCCATCCTGTTTAAAGGCAACTGGAAAGCATGCAAGTGTCCTGGGTAGATGGAGATCATCACTCCTCCCAGGCAGGTGGTGCTGGTTTGTTTTGGTGGCAGATGGCCAGTCAGCACTAACAGCAAAGGCAGAAAATCAGTCCTCAGAGGGAGAAGAGATTTATTGCAGTACAAAATTTAAAGTGTATGCATCAGCTTTTGGAGTAACTCCTGTTCTGCCTGCCTCTGTCTGGGGGAGATGAGGGCTCTGTATTCAGCCCTGCTCTGTGGCACAGAGGTCTGAAGGTGCTCAGGAAGCTGAAGGCACATCCCTTGGCAGTGTATCATGATGGGGAGTGACTGGACAGAGTGGATGTCTCTCTTACCTTGGGTGGCAGAGTGTGACCAGATCAGTGTCTGAGCTCTGAGCACAGCAGATGGGTGTCCAGGCCTGAGGAGTGGGATGTCCTCATGCCATGTCAGTCGAGATGCTGTGAAGAGCCAGGTGCTCCCACAGGGGCACGTCTGTGATGGGCTCCTGCTGCTGATGGGTGCAGAGAGGCTTCTCCTGATGAGAACTTTTACTCGGTGCTGAGCTGTTTTCCAGTGACTTTGTGTTTTGGTGCCATTGTGGCATGGTGGTTCCCAAGGACATGAGGGGATGCAGAGCAGGCTCTGGGGCTGTGGGTGGGCAGCAAGCAGGTGAGGATATAGGTGGGGTGGGGACGGACATGGACATAGCCAGCCATGTGCTTCCTGCAGTGGGATGGGGTCAGTGCTGGTCTGTGTTCTCCCAGGGTGGCAGGTATTGTCCAAGCAGTGAGCCCAGGGTGAGGCTGGGTTTGGGTGCTGCTGATGGCACAGAGCTGCTGAGCTCCAGAAGTTGTTTCATAGCCCCAGTTTTGCTGGGAGAGCAAGGCTGAGAGCTTTGCAGCCCAGTGCTTTTCTCTGTCCAGAAATTAAACGGAGAAACACCAAAAAATTGGGCTTCAGGGAAGTGATGGCTCCTGGGGTGCAGCCAATTGCCATTGTTAGGGAGACAGTTACCTGCTGCTGCTGCTGCTGGTTTTCTGTGACCTCGTGCTCTGGTCCAGGGTGAGCACACATTATTCCCCAAGCCCAGCGTGGGAGAGCTGCCGCAGGAAGGATGCTCAGAGCCACAGCCTGGAGAAGGCATGTTGTACCTGCTGCTGAGCATATTACTGCTTCTCCAGGAGTGGATAAGTCCTGCTTACGAGGACACTCGTCCTCTTTTATTTAATTTCCTGGTAATGCTTCTACAGCGTCAAAGTCTTATCTGGAGAGGAGCAGCTTAAGAGCCTGGTAAAGAAGTTTTTATTGTCAGTATCCATCTCTTTATTCCCCTCTTCCCTTTGGCGCTGGATGGCAGGCTGGTTGTGGCTGAAATGAGGTGTGCTTTCTTTTCCTTTTGTCTGTTAAAGCTGCAAAGATTTCCCGGCCAACCAATTCTGATGGTAATTCAGCTGCGTGAGAGGCTGCTGTCCCTGGTCCCTGGGAGGCATCGGCTGTGGCTCGGCCGCGGGTTCCGTGGGGAGGAGTGTGGGTGAGACCGACTCCCATACTGCACACAGCAGGACAGATTTGGGGACACAACAGCTCTGACTGGGCAACTCTGGTCTGGGACTTGACATCCACTTTGCTGTGACTTGGTGAGCAATCCCCTGCCTCTGTTTCCTCAGAGCCGTTGCACTGAGCTCAGCCACATCTCTGAGGCATCCCAGAGCTTCGAGCCCTGCTGCTCATCCTCGTGTTCATCTGCTGCGGGGGCTTGTGGATGGGGGGGCTGGAAGTGCTGTGGGCAGCATAGGTGGGATGGCAGGAGGGGTGTCCCCTGGGAAGCCAGCAGCTCTGTGACTGCTGTCTCGTGGCAGCCAGCTCCATCTCTGCACACGCCAGGCGTTCTCCCTGGCCATGCCAGGCGTGTGGAGACGCAGGGCTGCATTCAGTCCCCTTTTCAGCTGCACACAATGACTTTGGATAACGTTTGAGAAAATGGGTTGAATTTTGTGATTTTTGTTGTTGTTGTAGTTGTTACTGTTGTTCTTTTAAATGCTCATGGGAGTAGCAGAGCAGCTAATGAGGCGGTGCAGAGACAGTCGCTGGGGAGATGGTCTCGCCTGCACTTCCCTGCAGCTGCACTCTCCCGGTGATGGAGCTGGCTCTGCTCCTGCTGGGACCGCTGACGGGTGCAGCACTTCCCATGCCCCGGGAGAGGCCTGCACCCTTCTGCTCCTCACCAGTGCCCTTCCCCACGTCTCGCTGTTTTGCTTCTCCAGCCATGTGCTGCTGCATGAGGGAGGGGAAAGCCGTGAGTGTCCATCCGGCTGGGCACTGGGAACGTGTCACTGTAGACTTGGCTGTGGTGACATCCCATCATTGCAGAGCACAGCTCACCCCTGGCCAGCGCTGTGTCCCTGACACTGGGCAGACACACCTGGTGCTCAGAGCTCTCCTGGCTCCCATGGGAGCATCATGACAAGGCCCTGCTCCCTTAAAGGATTTTGGGCAGGTCACCTGGGGATCAGGCTCAGCACAGGTCTGTCTTCTCTGGCAGTGATATCCTCAACCCCCAGGCTGTGTGTGCTGGTGTGGAGCTGCCAGGAGCTCCTGTCGCCTTCCAGCCCCACGTGCTGTCCCTCTTGGCTCTGCAGCAGGTGCCAAACGTGGCACTGGGAGCGGGCAGGGGTGTCAGGGATGCAGACAGATAGCATTAGATGGATGATGCATCAAATTCTAAACTGATAAGAGATGGAGCAATTGGTGTGTTGTCAAAAGGCCAGGCAGGATCTTTTTTAAATAGACTAAGTAGTCTGGACAGGAACAAGCAATGAGCAGCACAGAAACACCAGCACGTTCATCACTGTTTTTCTGGCTGTGGCTGTGTGTATTGCTGTCTGTGCTCTGCTCCATGGCCATCCCCATGGTGCTGGGATTGCTCCCCGAAAGCAGGCCCACAGCCCTGCTGAGCAGCCTGGAGCCACGGCTGGCATTGCTCCAGGTTGCCAAAGGCAGCTCTGACATGACCTTGCCCTGGGCTGAGTCTTCCCATCTTCTGGTTGTCTCCACTTCAAGGAGTCCCTGGGCTGGTGGTCGAGACTCGGTTGTAGCACCATGGCTGAGCCTGCCTTAATCCCAGTTTTTAGACTGGCTAAACTTGTTTTCACTTATCTCTGATACCGTTCAGGTGTGTTACACAGCATGAATAAGCCAACCCTTGAGTTTGCTCCTAAACCTCTGTAGAATGGCAGAGACAGCCCTCTGGCTGTGCCAGGGCCGCTGTCTCCCCTGAACCTCAAGTGGGGCCATCCCTCAGGGAATGGCCAGTAGTTTATCCCACACAGACCTCCCATCTAATGAAGCGAAATGCTGGGGCAGGGATGGGACAATGAGGTGCCGGGGGAGAGGATGGCATGATTTACCCTTGTGTGGCATCTCTGTGAATGTCCCCCTGCCCGAGCTGCTGGTGCTGTGGCAGGGACAGGCACTGAGCAGCGCTGCTCTGCACGGAAGGACAGGACTGTGGATGTCCCAGGAAGCTGCTGGGACTGGGAGTGCTGGGAGCGACACAGGTGGAGTGCGGCTGCCCTCCAGGTCCCAGAGGGCTCGGTGTGACAGGAAGGGCTGCACGGCGGGGTGCATTACAGCCTGTCCCTGTGATTGCAGCGCAGCCATGTGATGCCGGAGGAGCGCGGTGGCGATGATATGGAATGTGGGCAGCTGCCTTCGGACACGCTCCGACAGGTGACGGTCCGGCGCCACCCCCTCTACGGATTCGGCTTTGTGGCTGGCAGCGAGAGGCCAGTGGTGGTGCGGTCAGTGGCAGCAGGTAGGGTGTGGGGGTGTGCAATGTGCCAGGAAGCACAGCAGGACTCCCCGCTGGCGGGACCCCTCCCTGGGCTCCTGTCCTCTCGTGTCCCCTCTGGTGGGCCTGCAGGGTGCCCTCCACAGCCACATACGTGGGCAAATGCTTTGGGGATGCTTGGGACCCTCCTGCTTCCCCTCCACCCCGCAGCTCCGGGATGCCTGGGTTGGCCCTGACCCTCTCTCCTGGCAGGCGGCCCCTCTGAGGATAAACTCCTGCCAGGAGACCAGATCTTGGCCATCAATGATGAGGATGTGAGCGAAGCCCCCAGAGAGAGATTCATCGAGCTTGTCAGGTGAGGACAACACTTGTCCCTCATCGCACCCGGGGAGGGGCTCGTGCTGGGCTGCTGTGCCCCTACCAAAGCCTTAGGGTGTCAATGCACCTGCAGTCACCTGTGGTCACTGCTGGGGTGGGGAATTCTCAACCTGAGCAGGGGGAGTGCCTTGGAGCAAGTGCCATAGCTGTTCCCAGCTGGGCAAGAAGTGGGAAAACATCCACAGCCATATTATCAAACACCCCAAGGAACCTACAAAGGTCCTGGCCACCATTGTGCTGGGAAGGTCGGGATGTGCTCTCAGTAGCCAAATGCACATGTTGAGGTCCATCACCACAAGGTCCCATCCATCTTCATTTCTCCTTTCTGTCACAGGAAGGCCAAGGACTTCATCATCCTCACAGTCCTGCACACCCACCAGGTGAGACTGGCAGGGCCATGGCCAGCTCCAGGGGAGCCAGGACAGGACTTAAAAGCCCCTTTGGAGACTGAGGTGGGGTCCCTGGAGACCCTGGGAGACCACTCAGGCAGCTCAACTGATTTATTGGACCCCTGTCCCGCCAGCCCAAGGCTCTTCCAAGCTGTTGGGTCTGAGAGCTGCCACAGCCCCTTGGGATCTGTGGGCATGCAGGCATCTCCCTGTCCTTGTCACTGCCCCCTCGCAGGAGGGAGGGAGGAAGAATACCCCCACAGCCATGCTGTTTGCTGAGGACATCACGTGTGCCTGATGACGTGACCCATCACGCCAGAGGTGGCAGGGAGGGCTCGCTGCTGGCTGGGGAGTCCGTGGGGAGCTGGGAGGGCTGGGCTGCAGCAGGGCTGGAGGTGCTGCTGGCACCAGAGGCGATGGGGCACGGGGGCCCAGTGCCTGTGGCACTGCAGCAGACAGAACTCTCGTGCCACAGGCACCGTTTCTGCTTCACTGAGTGCTTTGATGTTGGGGAGGGAGAAAAGTGTGAGAGCTCCCCTGTGCTCCCCTCCTCTCCGGGAAGGAGATGCCACCACCCAGCGCTGTTCTGTCAGGAGCGGGGGCGGGTGCCACACTCCAAAAAAGCTTTTTTTCCTCCTGGCCCGGGATGGCCGCCAGCCAGGACAGGCTGCTCAACTGATGCTGGCACACACAGCTCTGTGGCACAAGCGTCTCTGTGCTGGACTGTGTGCAGGCAGAGGCTCCCCAGCACTGCAGAACGTCCTGCAGGGATGCCCAGGGTCCTGCCATCTCCTTGTGGCTGCAGACCCACGTCCAAGGGCTTCATCTCTCCCATCCAGACCCATGCCGGTGCCTCCAAGCGAGACCTGGCTGGAGCTCAGCCTGCACAGGGGGTGCCAGACACGTGCTCTCTGGGGTGCAGCCTCTGCCATCACACTGATGCTGCTGGTGTGACTTCAGGGGCTGCTGCTCATCGTTCTGGCCCTGCCTGCAGCACTGTATAACCACAACGAAGGGGACTTGCTTTCCAACCCCCCATTTCACGGTTTGCTGCCCACTCCCTTTCATCATGCTGGCTCGAGAGGGATTTCCTCTGGGCCCTGTGTCTGGCTTTCCCCACACCACGGCTCCAAGGGTAGGCAGGTGATTTACCCAGTGCTCTCTTTCCAGTCTCCCAAATCTGCTTTCATCAGCGCAGCCAAGAAGGCGAAGCTCAGGTCCAACCCGGCCAAAGTCCGATTTTCAGAGCAGGTGACAGTCGGCGAGACGGACCCAGTAAGTCCTGCCCTGCCTTCCTCTGTTTCACCCCCTTGAGGTGTCCCTGGGGCCATGGGGTGTGAGGTGGCTGGGGGCCACAGGGCTCCTCTCCCCTGGTTTGGGCTCTGCAGGTGGGAGCAGCCATCTGGCCTGGGGAGCCCCATAGGGCAGGTACCTGTGGGCACAATCAACCTCTCGGGTCAGTGCGGGGGAGCCTTTCTGACCCTGTACCTCTGTCTGATGGAGCCCCAAAAAATGGCCTCAGAAACCTGGTCTCACCTGAGTCCTCCTGGGCACCCAAGGGAGGCATCCAGGCAGTGCCAGTGCCTGCCCTAAGGAAGGTCTATGGCTTTCAGTCAAAGACTTTGGAGTGCCTGTATGTGGGGCAGGGTGACCAGGGCACTGCTGCACAGCTGTGGAAGCTGAAGGATTGCAGCCCTGTGCTTTTATCTCTTAATTGCAGAAAGGTTTTATTAACAAAAAGAAACAAAACAAAACTGAAAAAATCCCTGTAAAGCGCTTCTAGCAAGTTCTATTTTTAAGCAAAATCAATTAGGTAATTATCTGATTGAAACGCTTCTCACTAAATAAAATCAGCCTTCCCCCAACTTCCTGCAGAGGGGATGTGCAGGGTTGAGGGGGGCTAGGCTTGGGGTAAGGGTCAGGAAAGGGGGATCGGCTCTGAGCCACCCCAGCCATCATCTCCCCTCTGGAACACCAGCTGGGGAGCGGGACAGTCTGCCAGGCATGGGCACTGGGATGTGCTGGGCAGAGCGGGATGCTCTGTTTCCACTGCAGCTGCCGGGAGCTGGGGAGGTGAATCTGTCAGGCAGCTCTGAATTGCCTCAGCTCTGCGCTTCTTGATGGCTCAACAGAATGCTGGGTTTTCAGGGGAAATGTGCCTCTTAGCACAAAAGCCCAGAGCAGCAGAGGATGCCACAAGCGCTCCATCACTGACACTCGTTCTCTCTCTCCACCCTTCCTCCGTCTCTCCGTGCCCCCCACGCTCCTCGCCTCCCTCTTTGCCGGCCCCACATGCCAGGACATGTTGAAGAAAGAAGCTCTCCTCCTCATTCCCAACGTGCTGAAGGTTTTCCTGGAGAATGGGCAGATCAAATCCTTCACATTTGATGGCCGAACCACTGTGAAGGTGAGCCCCTCCGCTCCCCCCTCGCACCGTGACGCTCCTCTCCTCCCACCTGCCCAATCCATTTTTCCTCTTCTCCTGCTTCCCATGCACAAACACTGCAGCAGCGCTGGGCTGGCTGCAAGCTGCTCTGGCATGATGGATGGCCCGTCTGCCTCCCCAGGCGGCACGCTTTGCAGCTGGCAGGGATGGGGGTTTGCTGGCTTTCTCCCTCTCCTGACTTTTCCCCTTGCTGTGAGCCTGCTCTCCAGCCAGGATGGATGCTCCTGCGAGTCCCCCAGCCCAGGACCAGCTTCCTGCAGCCCCCTTCAGCACCACCACAGCGTTACCCCAGGTGCTGGGGGTCTGGCTGCTGGTCACCTCCTGCTGCAAGGTCACTGGGTACCATCCCGTGGCCCCACTCAGCACTGCTGGGCCTCATCCTCCACTGGCACAGCCCCAGCTGCCAGGAGGGGTGGACTCTCAGTGAGGTGCCAGCTCCCACCCTGGGAAGTAGCCAGTGCCTCGCACCCAAGCCTGTCCGTGGCGTTTGCAGGACGTGATGGTGACATTGCAGGACCGCCTGTCACTGAGACACATCGAGCACTTTGCCCTGGTCCTGGAGTATTCCAGCCCGGAGCAGAGCCACCGCTTCCTGCTGCTCCAGGACAAGCAGCCGCTGGCCCACGTAAGCTGCTGGGTATGGGAGGGCATTGGGATGGCCCTGGTGGGGGGCTGGGGCACAGAGAGCCTCTTCTTGCCCCAGTGTGGGGCTTGGCTGGGGTTGTGCCATGGGGTGGCACAGCCTCTCCTGGCCTCTGGCATGGTCCTGCAGGCTCAGGGCTGAAAAGGGTGGCCAAAGAGGGAGATAGTCAGGGTTTTACCCCTTCCACAGTGACAGCACCAGGGAGGTGCTCTTTGCTCCCACGTGGGCAGCTGCAGACAGCATTCATGAACATCCTTGGCTGGGAGATCCAGGAAGCTAGCACTGCACAGAACCAGGGATAAAATGGGGATCATGGAGGAAATGTTATCCTGAGCGGCATAACCCTACAGCACCAGGCAAAGCTGTCACACCAAGGAAGGCTGGGCTGTTCCTGGAATAAAAGGTGGTGCATGGAGGAGAGAAACTGAATATCACCCCAGAAGAGAGGAGAAAGGGTCTCCTGCCCTGTGGCCAAATACCTGTGGTTCCTGGGTTCACTGCTCCCCTCTGCTCCTGCACAGGTTGTGCAAAGAACACACTACCACGGCATGAGATGCCTCTTCCGTGTGAGCTTCTTCCCCAAGGACCCCGTGGAGCTGCTGCGCCGGGATCCTGCTGCTTTCGAGTACCTGTACATCCAGGTAGGGGCCTGGGAGCTGCTGGTTCTTGCGGCCCACACGTCTGCCAAGGCTGGGCCCTGTGGAGGCATCCCTCAGGTGGCAGGTGCCCTGTCCCTGGGGCTGTCTGAGGACTCCTCTCCTCCCTCCCGCAGAGCCGCAACGATGTGATCAGAGAGCGCTTCGGCACAGACCCCAAGCCAGAGATGCTGCTGGGGCTGGCTGCCCTCCACATCTACATCACTGTCTCAGCCACCCGCCCCAGCCAGAAGGTCTCCCTCAAGAACGTGGAGTGAGTCCTGCTCCCTGTCCCTGTGCAGCCCTCCTTTGTGTCCCTTCCCTGTGCTCCTCTGTCACTGGGGTGCTCCTCTGTCACTGGGGTGCTCCTAGCAGCGTTTTGGGGTGCAGAGCACGAGATGCACTGAGAGCCCCCCCTGAGCTGGGCAGTGGCTCAGAGGCTGGACAGCAGTGACACACAGCCCCTGGTCACACCCCAGGGCCTTGTGAGACCCCCTCACACTGACATCCAGCAGCCATGCCGGCAATGGGGATATTTGCTGTGAGCCCAGGATCATTTCCGTGGGAACCCGGGCTGATTTTCTGCCTGCATCCAAGGCTGTGTAATCTCAGCCCATCACCAAGCTGTGCAGCCCTGGCTCAGCCCTCCTGCAGCTCCTGGGGGACCTAGACCCATACCCCGCCCATCTGTGCAGTCTGGCCTTGCCCGGTGGGCGCAGGAAGGAAGGAGGGAGGTGGCACCAAGGAGGACCCCAAAAGAGGTTTGGGAATTTGCCCTGCATCCCCATGAAGGTGAGAGGGAGCTAGGGTCAGCTACAGAGCCTGGCACAGCTGTTCCCCAGCCCAGTGCTGGTAGCTGTGACACCTGTCCAGGGTCCCATCCCCTTGGGGACCCTGCCTGGGGGCTGCTGCTGCTCCGGCTGTGACACCGAGGAAGTGCTGGTGTGGCTCCGGCTCCCTCTGATGACAAGAGGATGTTCTGGGACAGCAACCCTGTTTTCTGTCCCTCTCTGCCTGTCAGCAGGGTCTCTGACCTGGCAGCTCATGCAGACTTCTCTCCCCACAGGAAGGAGTGGGGTCTGGAGCCCTTCCTGCCCCCCTCGCTCCTGCAGCTCATCAAAGAGAAGAGCCTACGGAAATCCCTCTCGCAGCAGCTCAAAGCCCACCAGCACCAGCCTGGCGGCAACAAGGTGAGCCCGGTGCCCAGCAACCCTGCTTCAGGGCTGATGGGGTGGCAGCCTGCCCTCCACCCCAGCCTGTTGTCCCCAGCTGCTTGGGGACTCTTGTTATTAAATCCCCTGGGATGGGAGATAAATCCCACACAGCCAAGTAGACATTCTTTCTCCTGAATGTGCTCTCAAGAGTTGATCTGGATTGTGGGGAGTGCAGCGAGGATCAGGGGTGAGATCAGCTGAGATCCAGCTCTCAGCTTGGCTGAAGTGGCACACATCAGTTCATTATTAGGTCTGCCTCTGGGCTTGGAAAGCTCTGGAGGCGGCTGCTGAGCCACCACCTTTGTCCCTGCAGCCTCCACAGCTCCCCAGGGAGGGGGGAGATGTATCCCTCAGGAGGGTTATACATCTTGAGGGTGTTACACATCAAGCACTGGGGCTCCTTCCTGGCTCTGAGTTACCTCCCAACATCTGCCCAGGATGGCAGGGGAGTGGAGACCCCCCTCACCAATGACTCAGACTCACTGCCCGCACAGCACATGCCCAGAGCTGCCTGACAACTTGCTGTGCACCCCTACTTGAGAGACCCCAAGTCTACACCGGCCTCTTGCATTTCCTCCCCCTGTGCTCACGGTGATCACCCGTGTGATGTGTTTTGTCAGGTCTCCACAGCCCAGGCAAAGCTGCAGTACCTGAGGATCCTGAACGAGCTGCCGACCTTTGCTGGGGTCCTCTTCAACACAGTGGGACTGGTACGGTAATTCCGGCTGGGCTGGGAGGTGCCTGCCAGTGGCCCTGGGTGTGTGCAGGAGCAGGGAGCCAGGGGACATGTGGTTCCCACAGACGTGACTTCCCTCACTCTCTTGCTCTGCCCTGCTGAGGTCCAAGCCCACCCAGGAAAGCCTTCAGAGCCTCTGCTGTCAGTAGGTCGGATCTTCTGCTCCGCAGGGTCAGGATCTGCTCTGTTCCTCCAGCCTACTGGGCAATGAGATGACCTGCTCAGTGATGTTGGAGGAGTTTCAGGCACATGTCTGTAACTCAATCCTGCCATCTGTCTCAGAGGAGGGCAGCTCCTGGCAAAGGCCATCACACTCCCTGCTTGCCCATGCAGCCCTGGCTGGGCTTACTCTCTCTGTCAGAGGTGGTCCAGCCTGATCGCTGCTCGTGAAGCGGCCATTCCCCACTGCTCCCTCACCTCCACCCCTCACCCAAGCCACCTCACTTTCTCCACAGCAGGAGGAAAGCCACCAGCCAAACAGGACCCCCAAAGGCTCCCCATTGCCTGGGTCACCCCTTCATCCCTCTCACTCCACCCAGGGGTCCCTACGTAAGTGTCACCTCTCTGCCATCCTTCCCTTTACCAGTGGTCTCAGTACTTCCCTGGCTTCCCTTGCTTTGCCTCGTGGGTCCCATCTCTTGCAGCCTTTGGTCTGCTCTGCCTGCGCACCCTTCCAGCTCCTCAGCTCACAGCTCGAAGGGCTGCCTGCAGGAAATCAGTGCAGGCACAACCTATGCCTGGCTTGAAGCATCCTTTTAAACAAGAGCAAGAAACATCTCTCTTTCCAGTCAAGGCTTTGGTCTTTCTTCTTTTCTGAAATGCATTCATTCCCTCCTTTGCTTTCTTCTCTCAGAGACAATGTCAGAGCAGACAGATTTGTAATACACTCATACTTTTGTGTAGTGACACCAGTGAGCCTGAATATTTCATGTGGACAGTCAGTTCAGAGTTTTATTTTTAAATAGCCTTGGCATCCTGCACACCATTCCCAGCTCCGCAAAGGGGCTCAGGGAGGCAGGCTCATGGCATCAGCTTTACCTACTGCAAAAGCCGTCCAGGGTCTGACCAAGCTGCCAACATTGAGGCTTGGCTCCGTGGAGGGAGCCAGGCAGGGCCCGTGCAGCCCCAGGGTGTGTTTGTTCACCCCTGTCTGTCTGTCTCTCTTTGTCCATGTGCCCGTGCCAGCAGGATGAGAAGCAGCCAGCCACCACTCTTCTGGTGGGACCCCGGCACGGCATCAGCCACGTCATCGACCTGAAGACCAACCTCACCACGGTGCTGTCGGAGTTCAGCAAGGTCAGCAAGATCCAGCTCTTCAGGGAGAACCAGGGGGTGGCCCGGGTGGAGACGAGCATCCTGGATGCCAAGGTAGGCACAGGTGCTGTGGAGGCAGGCACTGGGGAGAGGGGCCACGGTTGGGGGTTTGGGGCCAGCCTTTGAGGGGATTCAGGTCACAAGTGCATCTTGGGGATTCCTACAGACTCCAAAGCATCTTTCACACCATGGTCTGCAGCATCTCCCCTACTGGTCTGACTCCTTGTGCCACACAGGCAGGGATTTGAGGGCCACGGTCTCGTGGTGGTATTCTGGCCATTAGTGAAATACCTACCCAATGGTTCCTGCAGGGTCCTCGGGGCAGGTGGGGGTGACACAGGCTGGGCAGGTAGCAGGACCTTTGGAGGCAGGACAGCACCTCAGCTCTGCTCAGGGCTGGAGAGGAGCAGGACGTGGCCATACCTGGGCTGGGTGCAGCTACTGGAGGGGACTGGGAGGTTTTGTGCATTAGTAGCACATGTGGAACGCGTCAAGCCATGCAGAATTGTTGAATGAACTGGAAATGATGGGAAAGGGGTCTCAGTGTGAGAAAAGATCTCTGTGAGTCCCTGGCCCAGCAGCCACCCCTGGGTATCTTGCCAGCTGCCTGTGCTATCCTCCTCTTCAGCCCCCAGAGCAGTCTTTCAACTCCTTGGGGTACATGCCCTCCTGAGCCCTGTGTGTTATCATCCCTCGTCTCCTGCTGGTTGTTGTGTGTGTACTGCTGGTTCTGGGAGTCAATCCCCATGGTCAGGCCCTGACACCCCTCCTCACCCCTCATGGCTCCCATACCCTTAAGGAAAACTGTCAGCAATACAGTAAGAGCTTTACTTACTTCTTTGGTATCTCATCCAGTAGCCACAAGGTCCTAAGGAGATCTTCCACTGGCCTTTTCTCAGGTTTTTAACAAGCTGGGACATGTCCCTGGCAGACTCAAAGGCAGACAGTTGTGTGCTGCTCTGGGGCATCCTCGGTGTCACTGCCTCTCTGCACGCAGCTCTTCCCTGCCCGCTGGGGAAGGACAGCTGAGAGGCAGAGATCTCACAGATAAGTGCCAAGCCTCATCTTCTCCTCTCCTCCCACTTTGAATTCAACAGAACAGAGTTAGGACTGAGTTTGGGCTAAATTAGACAGGAGCAGCACTTGGCAGAGACTGTCTGGCACAGCGGAGCCGGGACTCCGTGGCACAGGGAGGTGCTGCTGCACAGCACACGGGTGTATCTGCACAAGCCCTCTGAGCCTTTGGCTGTGGGTCAGTTTTGCTGCCCCTGCATTCACCCCTTTTTCCTCTGAGACTTATGAAGCTGAGCTGCTTTCCTGACTGTCTGTGTTCCCTCATCTCCTGCAAGGCTTCTAAGCCTCAGCCCTCTCTACAGTCTTTTCCTTGCACTGTTCCAGTTGTAATCTTGCAGATGTAACCATGGTGGATTTGTTTAAGATTCTCCTGCTGTCTTCTGTCCTGGTGGATTTTAGCACTTTCTCCCACCAGGCTCATTAATTCCTCCAAGTCTGTTTTCCTGCTGCCACCATGCCTGGTCCAGCAACTCTGCTGAACTGCAGTAACACCCCAGTAGCCTCTGCCAGAGCCACATTAATCCTCATCCCCTCTGCCTCAGCTCTGCCCTCCAACAGCCTCATCGATGAAGCCCTCTTTTTGCATTCATAATTCAGTGGGTATTTGCTCAACTGTAATATTGGTAACATTCCCTTTTCTGCATCCCACTGAGGTCAGTTGTTGTGCAGTTGAAGCCCTGGTGTCCTGCTGTGCCTGTTCCAACCCTTCAAAACCCTCACCTTCCCCTGCTGCAGCCTGGGCAGGTGGAAGCCCTCCTTGCCGAGCCCCTCCAGCTGCCTGGGCTGCTCAGGAATTCATCGATTTACTCCTTACAGAGCAGGAATAACCAAGGGATATTTTCTGTACCATGAGCAACCCTGCTGGTTCCTCCTGGTGCCCACGCCCCTTGGATTTGTGTGTATAAAATCACCATATTAATGCGTTAGTAATAGGCTGGTCATGACCCCGTGACTGCTCGTGGCTCAGTGAGGGCTCGGAGCACGGCTGTCCCCACTGTCACACAGCTCTGTGGCTGTCTCACTGGAGGGAGACGAGCAGCGCTGGCTCTGCTCCATGGCACTGAGCTCTTGGAGGGGTGCTGCTGTCCCCTCCCTGGTGTGGGAGAGGGGACTGTCCCCCCCGGCACAGACTGGCCACAGGAGTGACAGATGCTCTGGAGGCTTAGGTGATGCTGGCATCCATCTGCTATAAATTAGGTGGCAATTCCCACGCAGCTTGTCCACAGATTCCGCTGTGCTGTTCCCCTCAGCCATGCTCTGCAGCAGCAATCAACTCCCTAACACCAGCAGCCCTTTCCTGCTGTAGGAGTAGACTTTCTCCTGTGTCCCCTCTATCCAGCCCCACAAATGCTGGAGAAAAGACAGTTCACTGGAGTAAGCCAGCTTACTTCCCACAAGCAGGTCAACATGCACCATGGCTTTATCTCCATGAGAAATTCCAGGCAGCTGCCTATGGCCACCGAAAACCTCTGCCTGCCTGGAGCGCAGTGAGTACCCCATTCGTGGATCTCAGTGGGCTCAAGAGCATCCTGCCAGGGCAGAGGCTGCTGTTATCTGTCTTCATTTAGCCATTATCCAAAGGGCTGGGTTTTAAAGCCAGAATGTCTGCTCCAAAATGAGGCATATGCTAATCCTACGCAGGACAGCGATGGATGAGGCAGGCTAAGAAAAGCAGGCAAAAAGATCATTACCTCACAGTGCTCTAATCTGCTTTCTACAATTACTCTATTGCTCTGAATGTGTCGCTGGCTAAAGCCCTGGGTTGCAAATACATCTGTTTCTGCCATGAGTCACAAACCACTAGAGGGCTCAAAGTAGTGTCCTGACTGCTCTGGGGACCTGTCAAGTCCACGCCACCCTTGGAAGCCTGTCAGATCCCCTTGGATTGCAGTGTAGGAGGGGATGTCCCCCTGGGCCATTTCACCCTGGTGCCTGGTGCTGCTGCTGTCATGGGATGCTGGTGCTGGGGCAGCATGGATCTGTAGGACGTGCTCGCTGAGTTACTGGGGAAACATAGATGGTCAGTGATGGTTTAGGGCTTTGTGCAGAAAGGCCATCTTGAATTTCCAAGTGTAGTTAAGACGATATGTTAAAAAAGGGGTCAGGTCATGGAGCAGCCATCAGCTGGGAGGTCTGAACACCCTGATCAAACCAGCCAGCATGGTCCAGACATCCTTATCTGCTGCTGATCTGCAACCCACAGCCCAGACTCACCTGCTAAGAAGGAGCTGGGGGAGTTTTTCGGGTAACAAACCGGCTTGAGTAGATTGTAAACCATTTGCATTTATTTCAAGAGGAAAAGAAGTAGTATTTGTCTTATGAATTATTCACTAGGTAGTTAATTGGTTTGTTTTGGAGTTTTTCCATCCTGGGCTTCAATTTCTGTTTAAAACAGCCCATTTGGGATACAGACCCCTCTGCTTTGCCTTCTTTAGCTTTTTGCCACTGTGAGTGTGGCAAGATGGGGGCAAATGCTGACAGAACCCCTCAGAGAGGAGCTGCACAACCTGGGGACAGAGGAACAAAAACCTCCAGGCCTCTGCTACTGGTTCCAAGAAGGATTTTTGTTCCCTGCAAGGTCTGTGAGAGCTGCTGGGAAGACAGGAGCAGGTTTTGTCTCAACAGTCACAGAGGGAGTGGGGCAGGTTTGCTTGGGAATGCTGAGAAAGTTCCCAGCCCACGGCTAGGAGCAGGACAGGGCATCCCCGGCTGTGCTGCAGTGGTGCAAGTGTTTTGCAGGATCCAGTGGTCATTCCCACCTGGCAAAGTCTCCTCTCTGCTGGGGCTGTTGCTTCTCCATTCTTCCTCCTGCACTCCAGACTTACTCATGCCTAAGCATTGATTCTGGAGCTCATAGATTTGCTGGGGGCAAGGAGGTGGCACTTGGCATCTCCTTTGATCTTTATGCATTAACTACAGCTTGTCAGGTTAGGGGGCCCTGCATCTCCCAGGGGCTTCCCCCTCCTGCGGGGACTATCATTTGAGAGTGGCCGATGCTTCTGAGCCAGCTCACAATTTGGCTTCAGGCATGCATCTCCCCTCCTCCCCCGTCCAGCACTGCAAAGTCCTCTTCTACCTCCCAGGATCCCAGGAAGGACAGTGTCAGCTTCTCCTGCCTGGCACCTGGACAAGCCTGGCAGCCCCGACGTGGCACAGGGGGGTGCCTTCCCCCCATGCTCACCCAGGCTCGCCAGTGCAGGAGGTGTGGGGAGAGCTGCTCAGCTCCAGGCTGCCCTGACCGTCAGGAGCAAAGGGTTTGTTCTCACTGAAATGCCTTTTCCAACGGAGCATTTCTCCTGTCTGATTTACACAGCTGCACGCCGCTGGGCTTTTTGTTATTAACAGTCTTGACGTTGGAAAAAAGGCTGCTGAAGCGCTCTGAATGTGAATGAAAGAGGAATGCTTGGGGGACAGCCGGATCACCTGAGCATGGACAAGAGTCTGCAGCTTAACAGAGGAGCTGTCCCAGGCTGTGCCCTGTCCCTGTGCTGGGCTCTGGGGCAGGAGCCCATGGCACTGGCTCCTTGCCCAGTACAATTCAATCAAAGGCATCGGGATAATTGACTTTGGTCTCCCAGCAGGGCCTGTAGCCAGCCAGCGCTTAAGCCGAGATCAAGACTTGATAGAGGAAAACAAAGGAAAAATTAATTCAGAAAGGTCCCTGGCTGCTGCTGTGCGTGGAATGTGGGTATTGATGTTGGTGTCCCAGGGCCCCCAGTATGCTTCCAGCCTGCCATGGAAATAAAACGCACAGCTGGGGTTCAGCCTGCTCCTCTCCCTATGGAAGGGGTCAAGGAGCCTCTTCCTCTCACGGCCATGGGCTGGTGACCCCTCCAAGCCTTCCCTGCTGGAGCTGGTCCCAAGCCTAGCTGTGCTCCCCTGAGCTGAGCGTGGCAGGGACGTACCGTGGTGCCAAGGCCAGTGCCTGATGTGTATTTGCCAAACTGTTGTCTGAACACAGTGGGGAGCCCCATCAGAGTGACAAGGGCAGGCGAGGCCAGCATTCCTCCCACTCCTGCGAGCGCTGACTGAAGGCCATGAGATTTCTCCTAGACGAAGAGCAAGGCTTTGGAGTGACGATGGACCTGAAGGCTCTGGTTCCTTACACTGAATTAATCTTTATTTGCATTAAGCCAGTCTGAAACACTGTCATCTCGTGGGAGAGAGGGAGGGACTGAGATTTCCTTTGGCTCAGTACCTGAGCAGGAGAGGCAGACGCAGATCCCTGCTCACACTGGGATGTAAAGCAGAGCCATGGGATGTAAAGCAAAGCCATGGGATGTAAAGCAGAGCCATGGGATGTAAAGCAAAGCACATCCCAGCTCTGATGCCACCCAAAGCGCTGCCTGCAGGCACCCAGGACAGGAGCCAGCCAGAACCACGGGAGCCAGCCAGAAACACAAGAGGCAGACAACATGTGGAGAGGATAAGTTTCCAAGCCTGCAAAGCCAAATTTCATTTGTTTAAAAAAAAAAAAAAAAAAAAAAAGAGAGAGAAAAAAACCAAACCCAAAGAAGCAGCCCTCAGACATCCAGTGCTGTGGGCGTGAAGGCAGCCTGGGTGTGCTGCAATCTTGGGAGGCCTGAGAACTGCCTTCAGCAGATAGGAACCTTGGAGGATGCTAAAAGCACCAGCAGGCTCTGGTTGTCAGAAATCCCTCGAGCCTTTTGAGCAGCCAGGGAGGCATCTGCAGCACGAGGGGAAGGTGTGGGCTGGACCTGTGCCTCTCCAGGATGCAGTAGCACGGCACCAGCAGCAAAGCGGAGAGGACGAGACCCCCACACGCTTGCAGTCTCTAGAGGTCCCTTTCCATCCCTTGTTAGGTTTGGTGGGATCATGCAAGGCACAGGGAGGGTGTTCACCTGGCAGAGGTGGCAGCTGCTCGAACCCTAAGGAAGGAGAGACCTGCAGGTCTAACCATGGCAGGACCCTTATCGATCAGCGAGTGGGAAATAGTGGTCCTGATCACAGGCAGCCTACTATTGATAGAGCTCAGTTAATAGTGCTTAAGGGGAGAAGAGGAAAGGTCAATGTAGAAGTGAAAAATTGACTGCTCTCTCGTTAGGCCTGGATGCCTGTATTATTAAATATAAACTTGGCAGTGCACCTCAGGTAAACCAAGGAACATAAATTATGTAGATTCATCTCCCATCTTTCTACTACACTGCATTAAAGGATGCAGGGTAAGACCCAAAGTACATGATAGAAGAAGGAGATTAAAAGGAAATGCATATAAGCTTAGAGGTTATAGTATGAACAGATTGGGTCATAAATTAATTTAAATATGAGGACTGTTAAAATCATCTAGCATAACCCTGGCCAGAAAATCTCCTCCAGACATTCTATGAAACCTTCACCTTTTTCTGAACAAGAGAATATCCTCCAGACAGACACTGAGGTTTGTTTTAAAGGTAGGACATAATAGGAAGAGTACTTTATCATTAATAAGCTAATGCAAAAGTAATTTCTTCTATCCTATATAAATTTATTTTGTTTCACTTTACAGGGAGACTGGTTGCCAAGCAGGAAACTTTGAGTGCAAAAGTGTCCTTTCCTCATGAGGCCTAGAAAATCTAGAAATGCATTATGAGTGAAAGATCAAACCATCAGTAATTTCAGGCTGGTATTATAAATTTAGATGTAGAAAGAGCATCCTTATTAAAATTTGCTTCTTTGCATATTGGCACATTACAGGTCAGAGGTAAACCTTTACCTGGGCATCCCACTGGGAACCTGATGTTTGGCATTTTTAGAGCAGTAGGATTATCCCAGTAAGTTTGCGTCTGTGTATAACTTTCATCTCAAAGTTTTCATCCTAAAGGTGCTGCTGCCCTGGCAAAACTCAGACAGGCATCTCTGCTTTGCCCTCCCAGGGAAGCAGAGCCCTCGGGGCCACTGAGGTGTGAGCCCCTGGTGCTGTAGCAGTGAGAACGTGCCCATGAGGACAAAGGAGAGGATGGGCTGGTGGGCATGAGACATGCCACAGGTGCACGGTGGGAGGACAGCTGGAGGGTTATCCAGGCCAATAACTTGTCCCCCATCAGTGATCAACATCATCTCCTGATTAGCAGCTGGGAAAGAAGGCACTGCACCTTGTGGCCACAGTGCTGACAGAGCAGGGAGCGGGGCTTACAGAAACAACACTGCTTTTGCTCCTGCTGCCTCCCTCCCTGCCTCCCAGCTGTGCACAGAAGTCTCTGCTCTACTGCACCGCTGGGTTTAGAAAGCTTATGAAGATTCATGCTCTTCTAGGTTGCTGCCTTTTTGTCAGGTTTGGCTGAGATTGAGCAGTGAGTTATAAAAAACTGCAGGGAGACACAGGGATGTTGCAAGGAGCCCCAGCCCCTTGGGGACCAGGCCAGTCCTGACCACAGGCACAAGCCCTCACTGCCTCTTGCAGGATGTTTCCAGAGGAAAGGAGGTCAGTCCCATTTGCCAGAAGCCAAGGGGGTTGCAAGGAAGCCCTAAGCACAGACTGCAGTCATTTGTTGTTCTTTCTTAGAGCACCTCCCTGCAAAGCTGCCCTGAATTTGCCACCTGAAACCCTCAGCACCACGAGTTGAAAATGTTTCATGCACCTGTTCACAAAGTCAATATTTGCTCAGCTCTCCCGTGCCTGGCTCTCTCCACACAATCTCATTTGCCTTGCCTACATGGAACAGGGTGACCAAGCTTGCCAATGCCTAAAAATAACATCTCCATTAGTTGACATCCCTGGTACCTCTGCTTTGTGGAATGGTTTCCCAATGGAACAAGGCTGCTGCAATTGTGTTGTCTCTTTGCCTCTTGACCCCGTAAATCACTTTTAGATCAGCTGGCCACTGTCAGGGGGATGTGGCAGCAGGGTGGAGCTGCTGCAATCAGCAAAACTGCCTAGGTGAGTGGAAGAGAGAGACTCGGTCCTGTAACTCCATGTGGGAAAGGGTTATGGCCAGACCTCTGTTAGTGAGCAGCAGAGATGCTACCAAGGCCAGGGGAGCTGCACAGCCTGACTGCAGCAGCTTTGTTCACATTCAGTGTCTTTGTAAACAGCTCATAATCCATCAGCAGGACACAGAGCCATGGCAGTGTGAGCTCCCAGGCCATGGGGAGATCACCAGAGTGCTGATGACAGCATGGGTGGATGGCTTCAAGCTGCACCTGAAGTGATTTAATCCCTAATAACAATATTTGAACGCTTGACAATTGAAGAAGAACTCTCATGCATCTTCCCTGTCAGCACATGAGAGTAATCACTTCTAAGACCCTTTCCTAAGCTGTAATGCTAATCAGTATTAAGATTCCTCTTTTTCAGAGCAGAGTGCCACAGCTAACCCCAGCATGCCACACACCAATTGCTGGAAGCCCTTCTGGAGGCTGGACTTGCTTGGACACCTGGTAGGGAGCTCACAGCACTTTGGTATTTCATTTGTAGGTGAGAAACATCAGTCAGGGTTGTTGTATCTCAGTCCTGTCGCCCTGCCAGAGGACTGATCCAGGGGCTGCTTCTTGCCAGCAAGAACCTGCAGTCCCGTCTCTGGATGGGTGGGAGCATCCTGAGGCAGAGGCAGCTGCACAAAGATGGAAATGGGTGTCGGAGGTAATGGTCCCCAGCTGGGGCACTGGGGCTGCCCTGGGGGCTGGATGGTCAATGCTGGCAGGGAGTCCACAACTCTGGGCCACTCTGCCTTGGTGTCCCCAGAACCTCTCTATGAGCCTCTGTCATGGGATTCACACATGGTGGAAACCATGCCCTAGTTTTCCTTTCGGAAGGGAATCCTCAACCTTTCTTGGCCTCTTGGTTTAATCTCCCAGTAGTGGGTGTTTATCAGCCATTGCTCCCTTCCCTGCTGCTGACACTCCAACCCTCATGAAAGAGAGCAGGGAAAATGCACAAATATCTCTTCATTCAACAGATGGCTTGAAAAGCCCAGGAGGGCTTAGCCCTATGTAGAAGACACTTGTTTTAAAGATGCTTCATACGCAGAACTGGAACACATGGTTTCCTTTCATCACTTATGCCAAGACTGGAGCTGGGCTAAGAAGTGTCACGCCCCTCACCACTGCATGCCTGCCTCCTTCAAGCTATGTTGAGAATCTCTTCACTCCTCTCTCTCTGGCTTGATACTTCCCCTTTGATCTGTGTCATCTCAGGTTTATTTTCAAAGATGCAGAAAGAGCCTTATCCAGTGAGCTGGGACAGAGCCTCTCAGAAGAGGACATTCACTTGTCAGGCTATTTCTCCTCCACATCAAATTATTTCTTTTCCTTTATCTTCCTACACAGCAGCCAAAGAGGGAGCTTCTGTACCCTGGCCCTAGGAGGAATCTGCCCCTGTCTGGGGCTGGCATGGCTTGGGGATCACATGCAACTCTGCCCAGGGCTGATGACTTCACCCCCAAGTTTGTTGCACTGTATGGTCCAGAGTGTGACATTCTGGCATGTGTGTCTTCCTTTGCCAGAATTGGCTTGGTGGCTTACAACAGCAAACACTGAGCAGAGCACAGACCTGGCCAGTGGGTACCTCTTGTGGTTATAAAACAAGAAAACCAAAATAGCTTTAATGCTTTTCACACTGTGTAGGCTTAAGTGTTTTTTAAAACAGCCTTGGTGTTCCCTAAATGTGGTAGATGAGTTCTTCTGAGTCCTGGAGGGCTGTCAGTGTGCAAGAGACCAAGCGTGGCAGGACAGGTAGCCCAAGACAGCAGCAGCTAAACATCCCCCAGTTGGCTCAGATACACCCTGGACCTGGTACAGAGGTCCTTTAGCTAGGGGTGCTTTGTGCAAGGGGTAGGTGAGGGCAGGAGTTGCCTTGCCATAACTGTTGAAGGCACTGTCAATTTTTTTTCCATCTCGTGGGTCTGTCTTGAGCTGTGATGGGGGCTCAGCCTGAGCATGGACCCCTCCACTGAGCTGTGATGGCACAGGCTGCTCTGCCCAGCCTGGTCCCAGCACTGCACAGGACCTCACTGGGTGGGTAGGAGTGAATCCCACCCTGACAGATTCCCTGGGATGGCTAATCTTCTCCGTGGGCCAAGCTGGGAATTGGAGACTTACACTGTCTGCTGCAAGATTGTGCCGTGAGGTTATATGTGTCACACAGATCGTGTCTGAATTTTATCTCTCTTTAAAGCAAACATCTTTTTTAGCACGCAAATAAATGCTCTCCTAAAAGAGAAGACACCATCTGCTCCTAAGCACAAATTTAATTTTCCAAAGGGTTAGGTTTAAATAAGATCCATAGGCTCAGAGTGGTAGCTGGGGGAACCTGTAATGGGGTTTGGCCCCTTTGGCATCTTGCTGGAAGCAGATGTCTTAATTTATGGGAGGGAGACATGATGCCTGCAATGAAACAGAGGTTCTGGCAGCTGGAGACTCTACAAACTCCCTGAGCTCCTCCCGAGGCCCTGATGGTTAAACTTGGCTTGCAGGTGGGCTCAGAGCAGTGACATGCAGACAAATGATCAGAAGGCAGTTATGTGGGGGCCCTGCCACGCACAGCCTGTGCCTGGCAGGCTCCAACTCTTCCCTCATCCCTAGGGGCGTCAGCAAGCAGGAATCACAGCTGCAGCCAGACACTCTCCTGTGCACAGCCATTTGTTGGGTGAGCTGGAGCAAGGATGTGCACCTGGCTGGTTTTCCATGTGCAAGGGCTGAGGTGCCAGCCAACTCACCAGCTCACCAGTTCCACCAGTGCAGGGCCCCAGCACAGCCCCAGTGGAGCTCTGGCCGCCTGAACCACGTGGCCCTCACGCACTTTGCCTCTCTTGCCTTCCAGCCGCTGGTGTTGCTGATGGAGTGGCCTGAAGCCACCAACTTTGCCTGCCTCATCGCAGGCTACTGCCGTCTCCTGGTGGACTCCAAGAAGATGATACTGTCCAGGGCCCCCAGCCAGCCACCCCCACCTCAGATTATCAAGGCAGGTACGTTTCAGCCTCTGCTTTCTGTGCGAGCCCCCTCCCCAGCCTCCCTCCCCTCCCTCTGCTCAGGGCTCTGCAGCATGAGGAGGGTGAAGGGTGCCTCTGACATCTCCCCTCTGCTCCCATGTACCCTGAGAACCAGCAGACACTCTTAACCAGAGAGCAAGGAGCAGGGAGACAAGTCCTCATTTTGGATAAGAATGGCTTGTGGTGTCAGCTCAGGCCCTAAACACTCACTGTGGGTGTTGTTGTGGCACCTCCTGGAGCAGACCCAGGAGGTGCTGTTTGAGGAGACCTGTAAGGCTGCCAGCCAGACGCTGGGCCCTCGCAGAACAGCCTGTGTGCTGCTGCAGGGATGCAGCACAGATTCCTTGGCTGGCATCCCCTCCGGAGACCAACATGAGTGTGTGAACCCAGGGAATGCATTCCTGCTGCCTTTGGGTACTGCTGCCTCCATCCTGGGGGTCTGAGCTGCATGGGCAGCCCTGCGAGCGTGGCTGCTCTGCTGATTCCCTAAATCAGGAAGGCAAATTTGGTGTCCCAGCTTTTCAGGGATCAGAAGGCTGGTCTGGGCACAGTGGGAGCTTCTGTCCCAACAGGCACCAGTGCTGTTCCTTGAGGATGGATTGCAGGTGTGAATCACCCTGAAAAAAGAGCAATGATTCTCAAGAGTGCTTTCAAACAAGAACCGACCATGCTCCTGTTCCTTGCAGGTGTTCCCATCAAATATATTTTGTATAGGGAAATATAAAATACATAATACAAAATATAAAATAGGGTTCAGTGGCTGGAGATGGGCAAAATACCGACCCAGCTGCCTCTGGAAGGTCGCTCCCAGACCTCCCAAGTGACACTGCAGCTCCAGAGAGCTGTGACAAGTCCTCAGTTTAGCTGGCAGTGTCAAAATTCCCTTCTCAAGATGGGACTGGCTTGGGGAGGTGGGAGGAGTGCAGAAGAGCTAGCAGGGTCCTTGGGAAAGGAAGGCACCCGGACATGGATTTAGCACGTGTGGGAGGACACACTCACAAGAGGGATCAGGAAAGCATCTAAAGCATCTGCAGCAACCTCAGTGAATCCAGGAAAAGGCCTGGCAGGTGATGTTGGTGTAAGTATAAGCACAGTTTCCTTTCCCTTCTTCCCCTGTGCCTCTGATTGACAGCTGTCACTGTGCTCTGCTCTGAGTGCCCTATGGAAACATATTTAGTCACATTTTGCTGTGAGCAGAGAGTGTTTGCAACTTAACTGGCTTAACTGTCATCAGAGTGGTCCTTCCCTGGTTCACGTCACCCTGACATGGGCTATAGGGACACGTGGGGCACGTGGAAGTGGAGAGCATCCCACATCCAAGGGCTTGGAAGGAGGCTGGCAGCACCCACAGTTACTGGCCTCTCAGGGGATGTCTCAGCATGTGCAAGTGGGGTTTTTCCACACTCTAGCAACTGTGACAACAGCCAGATTTTTTTCCTGGGGAAATTCTGCTTCAGGGGCATGGTCCAAACCTCTGCCACAAAGGGTAGTAGGTCTTGCCCTGTTCTTGACAGTCTCAAGAAACCAATGTAACTTTGCAGGGGCAGGAGTGAGTGTGAGGGGGAGTCACAGTGCGGGGAGGACAGCAATGGAGCAATGGATTTGAGACAGCCCCTTTCGGGATGGCCTGGTCTACTCTCCTGCAGTGAAAACCTCTGTGGCCAGAGGAGTGGGGCAGTTTCCCTGCAGACCCAGTGCACTCAGCCCAGTCACTCAGACATGCTTCAGAAGGAGTGAATTTAGTGTGTATTGAGGAAACAGTCTGTTCACAGTTCTGGTCTCCTCAGGGCTGCAGGCTGAGCTGTCAGGAGCTGGGCGGATCACAGGGAGCAGGGACTGCTGATCATTAGCACATCCTTGCAGGAGAGAGCCCCACGGGGATGAATTAAGTTAGCCCAGACTTCGCAGGCTGCAGGCAGACTGTGCCAGAATCTTAAATGTAAAATCAAGCCTTGGCCCATGCTTTTACCTAGAACAGGAGCACATCCATCTTCCCTGAAGCCCATTAAAGCCTCCTGCTGAACTGCAGACAATTTTAGCAATGCACACGCTGTCCGAATGTTGTCAGATCCATCTCCCTGCATTTCCCTGCAGAGCCATATGCCAGAGCCTTGCCCTCTGTTGTGCCATGCTGGAGCTATGCAGGTGATTCACTTCCCTGTCCCTTCTTCTACCCACTCTCACCATCAGCCATCATCAGCCAGCTCTG
The DNA here is from genome assembly GCA_013400975.1 of Atrichornis clamosus. Lineage (NCBI taxonomy): Eukaryota > Metazoa > Chordata > Aves > Passeriformes > Menuridae > Atrichornis > Atrichornis clamosus. Next base: position 2,052 of record WBMZ01007847.1, on the reverse strand, counting down.
TGCCCTTAGTTGCTCTCTCAGCTCTTTGTCAGGAACTTTTCTCCCCAGAGCATCCAGTAGCTGGATTGTGGATTTTAGGGTTTTGGCCCCATTCAGCAACAGATCTTGGCTCAGCATGGGCAGCCAGCAAGCCTCTGTCTCAGCCCTTGCCCCCCTGCCACAGCCCACACATCCCCAGCTCCAGCAGCCTTGTGCTCCCTCACACAGCTGTCACTCCTGAGCACTGGCATGGCCAGAAATGAAAGTGATTTTGTTTTTACTGGGATTTTAGCATTGCAGGTGATGAACAGTATAATACAAATGTGTGTTTGGGGAGACAAATTGTCCAATTTGCTGAGCTAATGAATTTAATTAGTATTTATTTGATTTAATTTATCCTTGGTAAGGCAGAACCTGCATCCTCCGGCAGCCGTTCTCAGCACAGCTGCACAACCCAGCCCGCAATGCAGACAGATGCCCCTCCTGAGGGATGCACTGCTGGTCAGGAATTCAAGCAGTATTTCAGCCACTTTCCTTGCACAGGGGAACGAGGGGAGGCTGTCACTGCGAGATGACAGCAAGAGCAACAGGCTCTTTCAGACCAGCCTGATCCAATAGCTGTCAGCCAGACAGAAATAACACATGGATTGTTGGCAGCAAGCAACAAGGGACAGGGGAGGTGTCTGTCACTTAAACACAGCCAAACTACATTGGCTGTCTCCCCAAAAAGCCGTGTTTCACCACCTTTAGCAGTGTCCCGAGGAATACTGCTTGGTGTGGCCAACGTAACCCTAAAATGGTGACAAGTCCTTTTTGTCTTATAACCTGTGAGCTGGCAGGCTGAGGCTAAAGGTCCTTGTTGGAGCAGCCAGGCTGCTCCTGCTGCCCTCTGGATACGGCTGGGGGACCAGTGGTGCTGCACCCACATCCCTGTACCTCAGTGTTGGCTGTGCTGGCAGCCCTCCACTGGCTCTGCCCAGCTCTGCCCACAGCAACCTACTGGGACCTTGCTTCCTGCTGCTGTCACACAGCACAGATAGGAGACGTTTTCCCAGGTAGCTAACATGGATAGAGTCCTGCCTGGAGCAGTATAGAAGCTGAGACATTTAGGAAACAGATCTGTTGCAAAAGGTTAAAAGAATTTGCTGCGGTTTAGTCTAGGAAAGAGATGAGTGGGGAGATGGAGAGGAAAAAACAGGAGGGTGTTTCTGATGTCTTGAAGTTGTTTCTAAAAGGGCACTGAACAGTTTTGTTGCTGGTCCATGGTGTCAGTGATCTAATTAAGCTTTAAGGTCAATACTGTTTTATCATAAATGTCATAGTATTTTGCTTTATAAAATTTATAAGATTAAACTCTATAGCACATAATAATTTTGGAGACAACGGAGGAAACCATATGAGCATGTGGCATGCTGTGTCACTGTGTCACAGGGCTTATGCTGTCTGAAAATCCACTGCTTCTAAATCCTGTCCAGCCACCCTCTAGGCTCTTCTGGCCTCCACCATCACTACAGCCCAGCCACACCTAAGGGCCTCACTAACACACTTTCAACACCTCTTTAAATGGGATTCTTTAGTGAGAATACAGATTTATTGATTTAGGGAAAAAAAGGCAAATCAGCTTCTTCAACACCACATGGGACTTTTTTGAGCTGGCCACCTTTCACATCCGCCATGTAAATCTCTGTACATCCTTCTCCCTTCTGCCTCTTCCAGGTCTTCTTTCCTTATTGTAGGGCAGGGTTGATGTCTCAAAGCCAGAAGGTCCCTTGTCTTCAGGGTCAGCAGTTCCCTCCTGCTCTTGGTGGCCACACTGGGATGCCCCTCAAGGCTTAACCCTTGCCTCTAGAGAGACCCACACATGGGTGGGGAGGCCACAGCAAGTGTGGCACATACAAAGCAACCCAGGAGAATGCTCCCCTGCATCACACGTGTGCTTGTGAAGGTTCTTGACTCAGAGGTGGGGTACAGGAAAGCTCAGCACCTGAAATCCCTTCCAGGTCATGATCTGTCCTAGGAGTTAATGAACCCCCTGGGAAACTGCCAGGGACAGGGAGCAGAACAGCACTGGCA
>WBMZ01007846.1:0-19920 GCA_013400975.1 Atrichornis clamosus | reverse complement strand
CGGCCCCGGCCCCGGCCGCAGCCTCCCCGCGGCTCCCGGCGCGGCTCGGCCCGGCGGCTGCTGTGTCACACGGAGGGGCCGAGCCTCCGCCGCGCGGGGGGGAGTTAAAGGGACCGGGAGCCGCCCGCCGCGCCCGGGGAAACTGAGGCAGCGCCGCCGCGGGCCTCGTGGGGACGCGCTTCCCTTTCCCTGCTTTGTCTTCCCGGTCCCAAAAAACTCCTTCAGGGCCCTGCTGAACGGCGGGAGTCGCGTCTGGGGCCGGGTTCTGCGGGATCTGTAAGAAAACACAGCCGGGATGCGGGCAAAAATCCTGGATGGGAGGAAAACAGCGGCCACGGGTGGGGGAGGAACCCCCAGGAGGGGAGGGATTTGCTCCAGAGCTGGGAAAATCCTTGCTCCAAAGCAAGGAGAGGTTCCTGTCCCCCAGAGGTGCCAATCCCGGCGCATCCCTGTGGTTTATTGCCTCCTGCAGGGAATGTTGGAAAACGCTGAACGCGTGGACCCGTCCCGGCTCATTCCTCAGGATGAGATCCCGCTCTGGGGGCTCTTCGGATTCCCGTAAAATATCCCGGTGGGGATCCCGGAGTTTTGGTGAGCAATCCCTCACTGCGCGGGTTTATTGGGATTACGTTTTCCAGGGTAATCACACGACCGGTGGGAAGATTCCAGCGGGAATCTCCTCCGGTGATTTGCGCCTGGAGCGGAGCCAGGGACAGCGAGGCCACCCCGAGAGCCGCCAGCTCCCCCTGGCTCTGCCTCATCCCGAAAATCTGCAGGGATCTCGGGACAGGGATCTGGGGAAAGAGGGCAGGTGGAAAAACTGAGGTGGACGTGCTGCTCCTGGAAAATCCTCTGGAGATGAGGGATTGGGAGAGGTCTCACCTCCGAATGTAGGTGATAAAATCCATGGAAAGTTCCTGGGCAGAGGAGGAGCGGGATAAACTCCAGGGCTGGATAAAACGAGGTGTGGATGGTGAGGAAACGTGGATCCATCCATGCCCTGTTCTTCCCTGCTCCCATCCGGGCGGGATCCAGGGAATTTCAGTCCCAGCCAGGTGGAGTAAAATGCCCCAATCCACCCAATTCCAGCACCGGGGAGTGCGAGCACTTCCCAAAATGTGCCTTGGAGAGTCCTGGCCGTGGAGGTGGAGCTGAAGCATGGAAAAAGCCTGGCTGGATATTCCACGCTTCCCGTCCTGCTGTGAATCCACCTTGTCTCCAGCTGCTGGTGGATCCATCAGTGGTGGAGGAAAAACGGGAAGAGGGCGGGATTTTCCCTCCTTGCGTTTCTTTTCTGCTTTTCTTTTCCTGCTTTGCCAAACCTGGATTCCTCCCTGACGGACCCGGGATGTTGCTTCCGTGGGCAAATCCCAGATTTGGGGGTCATGGATGCTCCCTGTCCCCCGTGCCTGTTCCGCGTCCTCCCTCTCCCTGCCAGATCCTTGAATCCCATCCCGCCTCCCTCGGGGCCTCCCGCAGGATTTGAGGGCGATCCCAAAGGTTGGTATCCCACTGAGGAAGGCTTCCCCATGGGAAAAGTGCAGCTGGAATGCGATGGAGAGACGGGAATGGTTTCATTCCCACCTCCCTGATCTCCCGCCCTCATCCTTTATTTCTGCTTTTTGCTGGAGTTTTTCCCATTCCAACAGGAAAATTGCTGGGAGGGGATTTCCCTGCAAAGTTTAGGGAATTTTATTGGGATCGCCTGTGGTGGGGAGGTCCCTTCCAAGCTTCCCGAGGTTCCTCTGGGATGGAGCTGTTCCCGTTGTCCCACCGCTGGCTTTCCCGGCCGTGACTCACTGCTCCAATTCCCGGTTAAATCCTGGTTCTTCCCAGAGCCCTTTATTCCCGTTTCCTTCGTGTTTTGATTGGAGTGTCACTCCGTTTTCCAGCTGTTTGTCAATTCCCTCTTTCCCTGAAGATTTGGTGGGAAGAGATGTGGGAATACAGGGATACATGTCAGGGAATGCCTGGGAAAAACCCACAGAGAAAAATGGGAAAAAACCAAGAGGGAGAAAGAAAATTACCCCAGGAAAAGCCTGTTGAGAGCAATGCTCCAAAATCCATATTTTTCTGGATTTCCATCGCCCTTCCCTGGCCTCCTGCTGCCTTCCCATGGCTTTCAATCCCATGGGACGCTCCCGGTGAAACAGCCTGTTCCCAGATGGATTTAGGCTAAACGAAACATGGGAATGGGAATTAATCTCTGATTTATTCCCAAACTTTGATGCTCAGCATGTTCCGGGAAGAAGGGGACTCCCAGTGATAACCGGGAATTTTTTTTTTGGGAGCTGGTCCATCATGGGCTTTTTTTGGGAAGGTTAAGTCAATTTTCCCTCAAAAATCCCGGCAGCTCCAGCTTTCCCTGGTGTGAACACCACGGTCAGCCCCCTCCATCCCAAAGAAATCCCAAATCCTGAATTCCTGGCGTCCACCGATCCCGGAATTTCCAAGCCCATCCTGTGCCCGCGGTGAGGATGAGGAATGAAATCCCCCTCTGGAGCTTTGCCCGGGCCACGTGGCCGGGCCGGGTGATTCCAGGGCTTTGCGGGAGCGGGGAGGGAGGGAAGAAATCCCATTAGAGCCGGGTGACAACGGGGCATGACCTGGAAAACCATCGGCTTCAGCGGGAATGGGGCCGGGGAAAAGCCTCTGGAAAGGCCGAGCCGCTCCTGCCTTGGGGGAACGGTTGGATTTGCATAAATCTGGGAGTTTTGGTGGGAATGTGGGGCCCTCACTCTCATGGAAAACCCCGGAGCAAATCCCCGTCCCCAGTAATCCCGAATGGACCCGACACCTTTTTCCAGGTGCCTGAAATCCCTGGGAAGGGTGGGATCGTCCTTCAGGGGGTCTCGGCACCCATCCCAAGGGAATTTCCTCAGGAGCCGAGGGTTTGGCAAGGGGAGGTTGTTCCCTGTGGAAGGACAGGGGGGAATTCCCAAATGGGGTTTTTTTTCCCCAGGATTTGTTCCCTCGGGATTCTCTCCTCATTCCCTGTTTGGAGCTGCTGTAAGGAAGAGTTTTGGTGTCCCCGGTGCTGGAATGGGGATGGATTTGGGATCCTCTCCATCCCCATGGGAATGCTGCTTTTCCCTTAATATTACAAACATTCCATCTCAGAGGAAAACCCCAGCTCTGGGATTTATCCGGAGCTGGGAATATCCTGCCCTGGGGAGAAGATCTGGGTGGATCCCATCCCTCGTGGTGGGAGAATTCCATGTCCTCATTAATTCCTGGCGGGAATTGTGCTCAAGCGTGAAATGAGGTGGGCAGGGAGAGAAAATATGGACATTCCTAATGGTTTTCCCAGGAAAACCGGGATGAATCACCCGGGAAAGGGGCGTGGAGACTCCTCAGGGATGGGTTATCTGGGAAACAGCGCTGGGAATCCAGAGGGGAGAGCTCGGAGCTGGGAATGGCTCTCAAATCTGGGAGCGTCCTGGAAAAACAGCCTCAAAATGAAAATTTGGGATTGGATGGAGAGGTCCAGGAGCTTCCTGTGGGAAAAATGCTCCGGTGGAGCCTCAAAATTCCCGGATGATGCTTCCAGCCAAGCTGGCAGGTGGATCAGCGCCCCGTGCCTCAGTTTCCCTTTCCTTGCCGTGCCAGGAGAGCAGGAAAAGGATTGGGAATGCGATGGGCGGCAGCAGGGACTGGGATGAGCCAAAATTCCTTGAAAATCCTGGTAAATCCTGGGATGAGAGCTGAGCCTTTGGGAAGCATCCGCTGGGGTCGAGCATTGCCCCCAGCCTCTCTGCCATTCCCAGCTTGTCGTGTTTGGAATTCGGTGGGATTTTTATGGAAAACTTTCCCAGAGGAGCTGATTGGAAGCGCGGCTCCGCATGGAGCTTCCCGGGAATGTTCCAGGGATGCAGCAAGGCTGGATCCCTAGAAAAGGATTGGGAATGTGGTGGGAAGAGCAGGGATTGTGATGAGTGAAAATCCCTGGAAAATCCTGGTGAACTCCAGGATCAGAGCCGAGCCTTTGGAAAGCATCCGCTGGAATTTTGGTGGGATTTTTTTGTGGAAAACTTTCCCGAAGGAGCTGATTGGAAGCGCGGCTCCACCCGGGAATGTTTCAGGGATGCAGCAAGGCTGGATTTGGAGCAGCCCCAGGAGTATCCCAGGGCTCTGGGCTCCACAGCGGATTTCTCCAGCTGCTTTTCCCAAAAAAACAAACCCTGATCCGAATAAAGGCTGAAAGGGAAAAAAATCTTCTATTCCCAAAAGTTTTGGAAGAGGATTTTCCATCTTCCCTGGCATTTTCCTTTCTGGGAAGGAAATGCCAATTTAGTCCAAAAATCCATCAATTTTTTCCAGCTCTTTGGCACCAGCCGGGATGATTATTCCCAAGGAGAACGTTCCCGGGGCAGGAGAAACCCTTGGGAGCTCTGGGCTGTCCTCGGGGAAACCCTCGGGAAGCAGAATTCCAGGCAGTCGGATCCGACCTGCTCCAAGGGGAGCTGGTGCTGATCCCACTCCTGCAGGATCAGGCCAATTCCTTGGGCTTCAATTCCATGTCGGAAAGCCTTGTCCAAGTTTCCGGCTCTCCCGGAGTTCTGTGGGGACCGAGTTCCCGAGGAGGTGGAATTCAGCAGGAAGGATAAAGGGATAGGAGGGATAAATGGGATAGGAGGGATAAAATCAGTGGATTTAGGGATGCGCTGAAGGGATCCACTGAATTTTGGGGATTCAGGATTAAGATTTTCCAGGCCAAATCTGTGGGAGCATCCCTTGGGACCAGCAGAGCCCAGCTGCTGGAATCCTGGGATTTAAGGATTTCTTGGTGTTCCCTGATAACTCCACCCCTGATCCCATTTGGTTCAGGTTTTTTTGGATCATGGAAGCACTTGGGATTCAGAATGGAATCTCTGGAAGCTGCCTGTGGCCATCACAGGTGGAATTACGGCACCTTTTCCATCTGGGATATCGGTGTGGAAGCCGGGAATGGGAGCGCTGATCTCGGCAGGGCACAGGCGACCTCCCTTGGGAAGATTCCCACTGGGAATTCTTCCCGAATTTTGGTGTAAAATGAGGGATAATTAATTAGGAGCACCTCTGGACCTTGGGTGGCTGCAGATACAGGGATCTGAAGCAGGATTTGGGATTGGGAACAAACCAGGAATTTCTATCCAGCTTGCTTCCAAATTAAAGCCTTTCTTTTTTTCTTTTTTTTTTTTTTTTTAAGGAAAATCACCTGGAATTTCCAAAGGCAAATCCCTTTTCCCACTGCAGCAAAACATCCCAGGCATTGTCCAGGCACAAACAGCTCCCAAACGTGGAAAAAAACATGGAATTTTGGGAGCTGCCAGGTGTTCTGGGAAGGGTTTTGGTTTTTTTTTCTTATTTTTCCTGGAATTCTTGGTCTGGAATCCCCGCGGTGGATTTGGAAACGAAAATCCTGGGAAGGAGCCAAGGTTTTGTGCCTTGGGGTTGGATGAGGCCATTCCTGGGATTTTGGGAAAGGCTCTGGGAAAGCCCTGATGCAGCTGCTGGTGGCGTTTTTTGGGGAATCTGCTGGGATTCCTGGCAGGATTCATTCGTGGCGGACGGAACTGCTCCAAACACGGAAAATCCATGAGATTTTCCACATGATTTCCCCGGATTTGTCCTGCAATATTAAAATTAAGGATATAATTCCAGCCCTGGATGCTGGAAAAGGGCAGGGAGCTCGGCACAGCCTCCAGCAAAAACCATGGAAAACATTCCCCGGTGCCCCGTGGCTTTAAAGGCCAGGAATGGCCTAAAATTCCCATTTTTCCCACCTCAAAATCCCATTTCCCTGCTCCTCGTGCGTGCTCGAGGCCGGGGAGGAATTTCGGGCCGGATTTCCTGGATTTTCAGGAGCGTGGGGTTTCCATGGCGACCCGCGGTATCCCGGGAGCCGGGACCACACGCGCGCTCCCAGCTCCCGGCTGGAATTACCTGGGAATTTGGGGCGGGAATGGCTCCGGCTCTGCTGAGTCACTCCCGGCTGGCGTTTCCAGGGATATTAATGATGGATTTGGTTAATTAGGGAGAGTTTCCTGGGAGAGCTGCGGCTCCAGGAATAAACCCAGCGTGGGGGAAAAAAAAGGGAATTGCCTCCCGCTCCCCAAAAATCTCCTGGAAGCTCCTGGGCAGGGGGAAAGGACTCGTGCATCCCTTGGGATTCCGGATTGGAGCCCTGGGAAAAGCCTGCACGGTTTGGTCGCCTTTTCCCTGCATCCAGGTCGGAAAACCAGGCCAAACTTCGGGAATTTATCCCTCAGAGCCTGGCAAGAGGCTCCTTCCGTCGATATTCCCTTGGATCATTCCACGCTCTTGTCCTTGCTCCCACTTTCCCTGATCCCACCAGGAGCTGGCGGCCACGGGAAGGGAATTCCAATGGTTTTTATTAACGATTTCCAGCAGTTTTGCCTAAAATATTCCCCGGATGGATAATTTGGGATGGACTTTGGTGAGATGGAAAAGGATTTTCCCAGCGGATGGAATTAAGGGTGCATTCCTTAAAAACCTCATGGAGCTGATGTGGAGCGCTTCCCTTTTCTTTATCCTGCTGGTTTTTCCCGATTCCTCCTTTTTTTTTCCCATGAAATTGTTCATTTTGGGGCTCCCTGCCCCGCCGGGATATTCCCAGGGAAAGTCTGTGCCAAAGGATGTCAGAAGGAATATTGGGAATGCAGGATCTTGGAACCATCCCTCAGCCCGGTGGGAAGGGATTTATATCCTACAGAAGTCTGGCATTCCCGGTTTTTTTGGGATCATCTCAAAAGCTTGGGAAATGGAGAGGAGAGGGGATGTTTTTTAAGGAAAACGTGGATTCATGTCCATCCCTTGTTTCCTGCTCTGCTTCTCTCCTTGGATTTTCAGTTCTTCCACCTGGAATTCCCTTTTCCCGGCGGTTGTTGCGTCTTGGTCCTCACGTGGATGCGATTCCATGGAATTTTTATCCCCTTTTCCTCAGTTTATAAGGAAAAGTCGGTGTTCCCAGGGCCAGAAGAGGATCCAGGAATTGTGTCCAAAGCTTTTCCTGTTCCAGCACTTCCAGGGATCTGGATGATGCCGGGATCACCGGAACAACCCATGGCCTCTTCCCAAGCCTCTCCAAGAAAAAAACGAGGATTTTCCAGGCATGGAACATCCCCAAAAGCTGTGTCTGTCCAGCTGCTCCAGCTGTGGGTATCCAGAGTCTTTGGGATCATCCGGAGCATTTTCCAGCTCTGGGCTCCTCTTTGTTTGGGAACGCTTTGGGATCAAATCTAGCTGGAGGCTCTGGAGCTTTGGGATTTGGGAATTATCCTGCCATGGGTGTGTTTTTGTTGGAATGTCCTGGAAGGGATGGGATGGAAACTGCCCCGATCCCGCTGGAATTCTTTTTCGGGAGTTTTGCTGACCCCAAAATTCCAGGCTTTTCCCGGAAGCGTGCGTCCTCCTCCTGCTTCCTGCGAGGATAAAAGCAGGAAAACCCATGTTTTGGGAGGATCATTCCCTACATTCCTGAGGGATGCCACAGCTTGGGATTGGGGGGGTTTGGATGCTCTGCTCCCTTCTCATCCGCAGCTGGAATAAAACCGGAGATTCTTAGGAATGGGGAAGCTGAGCTGAACTCGGGGTGGGGATCTTGGGAATTTTCCAAGTGGATCAGAGCATTTTTCCTGGGAGCGGCGCTGGTTCATGGAAAAACAGAGCCCTTTCCAAAGGAAACCTTCATTCCATGTGGTCCCTACCTTGGGAAGGAACCTGTTCCCTTTCCTTCCCCTCCAGAATTCCAGGGAAAATGGCACAGCCTTTCCCAGCAGGAATGCGCACAGCCAGCAGGAATTTTCTTCTTTGTCCCTGGCTTTTTATCCAGGAGTTTCTCTGGGAAACGTCACCAGATGGGGGCTCTGACAGTGCCAGGGAGCGAAGCCAATCCTTGGATGTTCCAGCTGGGAATGTCACCGGGATGGGGTCACCTTGGCTCCAGGTGACATTCCCAATCTGGATCAGTCTGGACCTTGTCCTTTCCCGGGATTTTACACTTTGAGAGGAGAAACCCTTGGATTTCTGGAGCTGTCTTCCCTAAGTGACCCCGAAATTCCCAATTCCCAAAATCCCTCTGAATCCCGACCTATTCTTTTGGCGCGGTTTGGGTGCTGGGCTTTGCTTTCCAAACCTTTCCTGATCCATGTTTTCCTGTTGGAGAGCCTCTCCCGGTCCTGCATTCCATGTTCTCCTCCAAGAATGTGGGTTCCGGAATCCAGGCTTGCTCCTGCTTTTCCCTGTCAGGATGGAACTCGGAATTCTCCTCTTGCCCTTCGCTGACGATTCCCAAGGGGATTTTCCCAACATGCTGCGTTCCAGTTGGAAAACGAAGGCGAATCCCAGCAGGCGTCTCCCGCTTTGCTGGGAAGCCATGGAAAAGAATTCCCGCTTGGAAATCCCATCCCTGCTCCCTGATCCGCATCCCGGATCCCAAACATCACCCCCAGGCATCCGAGGGAAAGCTTTCCAAGCAAAGCCAGGTCTTGGATTGGGAGATGCGAGGTTTTCCTGGATTGGGGCAGGGTGGGGAGTGGAAATCCTGGGAAATCCAGGTCCCCAGGGAATGACGCGGGATGGTAGCACCTCGGGATCCATCCAGTCTCTCCCGAAAGCTCGGGAATGTGGCTCCAAGGCCTCTGTTTTATCCCTTTAAGCCCTCCCTGCTTGATCCCGAGTGTTCCCAACCTCTTCATTCCTGGATCCATGGAGGAGTCTCAGGAGCTGGGAGAAGGATTGGAGCTGGCTGAGATCCTTCTCTATCCCATGGATTTGGGAATTTTGTCCTGCCCAGATGTTGGAACGAGATCCTTTTCCATCCCATGGATTTGGGAATTTGTTCCGCCCAGATGTTGATGTCGGAAAACCTGGCTACAAATGCCGGGATTTTCCTCAACGCAGGATCAAAATTTGCAGGATAAAGACTTTTTTTTTTTTGGGATTCTCCTGTGCTGAGGAGCGTGGGTGACCTCTGGCTTTATCCCACGTTCCCGAACCGGGATACTCCCATTTCCGCGCCATCCCAAATTCACCCCGCGCTGAATTCCCCCGGTTTTCCCTCTCCTCCCCCCGTTCCCCTCCGTGTCCCGGCGTTCCCGGGGCTGCTCCCGATCCCTGCGGTCCCTCGTGGCCGCGTGGCCGCTCCCGGCTGTTTTCTGGGAATGTGGCTGTCTCCAAGGCGGGATAAAAATAGCTCCAGCGGGAGCGTGTGACAGCCGGTGCAGCCGAGCTCTATTTTTAGGGATGCTGGCAGAGGACACACACATGGATCCAAGCGCGGCTTCTCCCAGGAAAACCTTCCCGTCGCTCCCTGCTTTTCCAGCCCTGCTCCTCAATTCCCTCGGCGTGGTTCCCTTCCCTCCTTCCCTGGCTGCGGGAGGAGGGAAAACTGGGATGGGAGAGAAAAGCGGGAGACAGCCGGGAGGGAGCGTTTTCCTTCCAATCCCCTCCCTGGCAAAAAATTTCGGGATTCTCTTCCGGCCCCGTCCTTGTGGGTGGGCTTGGGAATGCTGCGGGGGGCCTGGAGATGGAAAAGTGGGAATGGAAAGGTGGGAAAGGTGGCTGGAATGGCCCCATATTTGCCTTGTTGGCTGCTGGAGGAAAATTGAGGGATGAAAATTCCCGGCTGGAATTTGGTGCCGTTGGACAGAGGGAGCTGGGCCTTTTTTATTCAGGTTTGTGCAAATTCCAGCTTTTTCTTGGAGTGTTTCCCTCTTGGCGCGGCCGTCCAGGGAGGGGTGACACCGGAGCCAAGGGCTGGACAATCCCAAAAATCTCCCGGTGCTGCTCGGAATTCCCGTGGGAAGAATATCCTGGTTTAATTCGTTCCCTCCAAGGGGCGAATTTTCCAGGATGCCAACTTCTGACATTCCCAAACCTGGAGCTCCAAGGAATAAATATTTCCACGGGAAACCAGGAAAAGTGGATTTTTTCTCTGGCTGAGGCACGAGGAGCTTCCCAGAATCTCTCCCTGATCCATGAAATGCTCAGGAAAAATTGATTTAACCCTTTCTAATTGGGAAGATGAGGAATTCTTAATTCCCATGGGAGGTGGAAAAGATGGATGGAGCCGGGAAGTTCCTGTTTCCTTCGGATAATGAGATTAAACCAGTTGGATCTCCCCAAATTCCAGGGGTTTTTTGGGAAAACGCTCGTGGTCCGGCACTGCCAGAACAGGGAAAATTTTAATGAAAATTTGAATTAAAACTTAAATCGATTAAAATGAAAACAAATCAAATTAAAACAAAATTAAAACTTTAGTAGGAAAAATTTAAATTTTTTTTCCTTGAAATTTCGCCGGAAAAGGGAAATTGTCCGGGTCAATAAACGGGGTTTTATTTGGGATTTTTTTTCCAGGAAAATGCCGGGTAGGCGCGGTCAGCCTGGAAAAACCAGTTTTAATTCCAAGCCTGATCCAAAAAAAACAAGGCAACGAGGCAGATTTTGGGAAAAAAAGGATGATCCCACCTGGAGCTCCTGCTGGATGATATTCCAAGCCCTCAAAGCCATAGTTTTTCCAAACCTTTCCTCTTCCCATTCCCCATAAACAGAGATTTCTCTCTCCTTGGGAAGACGCTCCCGCTTTTCTCCAGCACCGCTTCTCCCATCGATGGGAAAAAAAAAACCTGGGAGCTCTTTGGGATACAAATGTGGAATTTCCTTCCTGAATTCCTCTCCTGCCGGGAGCTCGCTCCAAACCCATCCCGGAGATCCAAGAGAATTCCCCTCATTCTGATACTAATGCGGATAAAGGGCTGGAATCCGGCACTGGAATCCATGGAAAGGTGAATCCACAGGTTTCAGGAAGCGCTGGTGGCTCAGCTCCCTCCTCCTCCTCCTCCTTTTCCATGGGCGATCCAGGTTTTTCCAGGCTCCCGTGCGGATCCAAGGCTCCGCTTGCTCAAATCGCTGGATTTTTTTCCCATTTTTTTTTTCCCATTCTTGCTGCTGGTCTTCACCAGCTCTTGGAGAAGAGATTCCCAAGGGATTGGAAGCATTCCCTGTGCCAGGACATTCCAAAACCCAGGAAAAACCTCCCCTTGCTCTCTTGGAGAGAGCCGGGAATTCCTGATCCCGCCTGGATGTTGAACAACATTACTCTCTCTTTTTTTTCCATGGAAAAAGCTGCTTTTTTCCATTGATTTTCCAGAGTTAAAAGCGATAACAGCAAAGCTTGGAATTCGGGTCAGCGTGAGCGGAATCTTTACTGGGAAAGGGGAAAAAACTAATTCCCAAAGTTTCCATTTTGGACAAGAAACTCCTGGCTGAAAAGTTCATTTATTCCCAGTTCCTGTTTATTTGTGGGAAATTTGTTTTGTTTGCAAGGAATCAAAGAAAGGGAATTTTCTCCATGTCCTGGGAAAAGAAAGCCTGGATTTTGCTGGATTTCTGGGATCTGGGTTTGCGAGAGCCGGGAAAACCTGGAGGAGCTGCTTTGTTCCAGGTGGGATGGAGAACCTTGGGATCTTCTCCTGGAATGGGAGAAGAAAATGTTGATCCAGATCTGCATCCCTGGGGAATTTTTCCTGTTTTCAGCCTCTGGAGGTGGGATAACCTTTCCCATCCCCCATGGTCGATGGATTAATCCCAAATTTTTGTTGTTTTCCAGCTGCTCCACCAGCTGGACCATCCCAAGGGAGGCCCTGATTCCTGGATGTCACAATCCCGGCGGGATAAAGACGGGATCCCTCTGTGAGGGGGGGTCTAAACTTCCCAGTCTGGAATGAACACTGATCCAAGAAGATCCAGCTGCTGATGGGAATTCCCACTGGGAATGTGTCTCCAGTGGGATCTGAGGGAGCAGAGAAGGAAAACCAAACTTTTTTTCCCTCTCAATCTGCTTTGCTTCCCAAAAAATCTCCCGGTTGCTCTGCCCTTGCTGGAGCCTTGTCCTGGAGGATTTTCCCAAAGGAATGTGGTCCAGGATCCACGAGGCTGAGCTGGAGCTGGAGCTGTGCCTTCCTTCATTCCCAAAGATGGTTCCCAGAGAATCCTGCCGCTCTTTCCTTGCCGCTTCCATCCCTCTGCCAGTCCCAAATCCACCCGGGAAGGATCCCGAGACCTTCATTCCAGGCACGGGGAATTCCAGGCTCCTCACTTCCCACAGCGAGGCAGGAGAGCATCGGGAATGGCTCGGAGAGCTGGAAAAGGGGATGTTTCGGAAGGAAAACCATGGGAAAATGTGTGGAAACACAGGGATGGGCTCCATGGTTGGGGCGAGCCAGGAGAGCACCTGGGATCACGCTGGGAATTTTTCCCATCCTCACCGGAGTTCTGGCCCTGGAAAAGGTGTGGAGCTGGGATGGGGGAGGGAGGGCTGGGAAAGGGCAGGAGGTCTGGGAATTAAGGGGGGAGTTAATGGGGGAATTAAGGGGGNNNNGGGAAAGGAAAGGGCAGGAGGTCTGGGAATTAATGGGAGAATTAATGGGGGGAATTAATGAAGGAATTAATGGGGGATTTAATGGGTGTATCCCAGGAAAGCGCTCCTGGAATGATCCCATTCCTGCTCCCTGTCCTCTCCTTGCAGGCGTCCCCTTATCCCGAGCATTCCTGGCCCTCCGTGTCCTCTTTCCACGGAATCCAAACACATGGAAGGGCGCGATCTCCCTGTTTTCCCAGGCTAGCCCCAGGTTGCCGGGAAGAGGAGGTGGAATTGGGACACGGGCATGGAATGAAATCCTTTGTGACAGCCGGGAAATGCCGCGGCCTTTGCGACGGAGCCGAGCTGACGGCGCCTCCATTCCCATCGCTCCCGGGGCTTTTCCATAGGGATCGCGCCTCCGGCATGGACACAAAGCCCGTTCGGACCCTTTGGAGAAGGGCTTGGACCCCTTGGAAAACCCCTTGGAGCGGGCTTGTGCTTTGGGATGCAGGGTGCAATTCCCATCCAGGGATTTTGTCCCGTTTTTCCAGCCCTCCTGCTGCTTTTATTCCCTTTTTCCAGGTGCTGGATGTGGATCCTCAGCCTTCCATGGCATCCAGAGCAACTGGGACGGGGTCCTGGTGGATCCGAAAGAAATTCCAGGGATTTTTGGAGCCTCGGGAAGATGCTGGCCAGCAGGAGAGGGTTTCTGGCCGGGCGCATTCCCAGTTTGGAGCCTTCCAAGCCCAGCTGGAGGATCCAGACATCCCATAAACACCTCAAACCCGTGGAATTTTCCCACCCTGGAGCCTTTTTCCTTTCTCCCTTTCCCGACTGCTCCCAGCTGGGCTGGATATTTAAGGAGACCTTTCCCATGGGAAGGGGAAAATCCTGGAAAATCCAATGGGAGCGAGGCGCGGCACAAAAATCCAGCCCCGGCATTCCCCACCCTCCCCATTCCACAGGTAATTTATTCCATGGATTCCCAAGAACCTGGAAAAGCGCTGTGTGGGCTTTCCATACGGGCCGCTGTGATTTTCCAGGATATGGAAAACAGATTGTTGGAAGCACTCCCTGTTCCGCGCCTCGTGCTGGTGGAGGTTTTTAATTTTTTCCGGGCTCTTCCCTCCCTGCTCCACGTTTTTCCGGGAGCAGGAGAAGGCTGGGAGGTTTTTAATTAAATCCGGCAATCTGCTCTTTCCCTCTACACGGGGGGGTGGGGGAAAGGAAAAAGCAGGATGGAAAGAAAAAGAGGGATAACAAAACCAACAAATCCGTTTTCGTTCCATGGGAATGGGCTGGGATTCAATGCGGGGGGGGTTGCTCCTTCCCAAGGCGGCTTGTGCCGCTCCTTTGGGATCTCGGGAGGGGCTTGGGATGTGTTTGGGAATTCCGCGGTTGCGCTGGGATGGAGATTCTCCATCATCTCCGTGGCTGATTTGGCTGGAGACAGAGATCCAGGGACCCTCTGGAGCTGCGGGAGCCGTTCCAGGATGGATCCCCCCAGCCTCATCCCGAGGCTGTTCCCTCTCCTTGCAGTGGGAATCGCAGCCGTGTCCCTGGATGCTCCCGCCGCTTCCAGGCGTGGATGAGGAGGCTGGGCTGCCTTTAAGCGCATCCCTGCTTTCCCTGGGATGCGGGAGAGCGCCGGGAGCCGCCGCCGCGGGACACGGGAGCATCCCGGGGGAATGCGGGGCTGGGAACTCGGCGGGGGAAGGGATGCTCCGACTCCATAATCCGGGAATTTTTTGTTGCCGGTGTGGATTTGCTGTGGCTCCAAGGCAGGGAGCAGGTGAGGCGCCCACAGCTGGATCCCGCGGTGCTTTCCTTGGAAAAAGAAACTTTTGGGAAGTCATGGGGTTGGTTTTTTCACATTTAATGGGGGAAAAGCTCCAACCCCTTCCCAGCTGTTCCAATTCCTCCATCCTACCTGGCTCCCGCTCTCCTTGGAGTGGGATGTGTGTCCGCAGGGTCCCCTGGGGGATCCTGCCCGTGCATTCCCATAAATTCCTGGTTTGTGGGAATAAAAGGAGGAGGAGAAAAGCGAGGAAGTGGAAAAACCCCTCCCTAGAACCTGTAACAAAAGGAATGTGGTTCATTCCTTGGCCTGCAGCGACATTCCCTTGGAATTCAGAGCCGGGAAAACGGGAAATGTCCTGGAAGAGAAGCTGCTGGAAGCTTCCCCCCTGGAATAGCTGGATCTGGGAGTTTATCCCTGTCAGGAAAAAGGGATTAGAGCCACTTCCACCCCCTTGGGATTGGTTTGCTGTGGTCAGAAATGTTTGGCTCGGTTTTCATGGATCCAATCCCGATTTCCAGGCTTTTTGGAGATTTTGTGGCCAGCCAGAGCCAGGGCCTCGGAGAATCCATGGAATAGGGTGGGTCACAGGGAGGAATGCAGATTTATATGGAATCTCCAGCCTCCTCCAAATTCCTTTTGCCTTAAAACATTCCAAAGCGATTCCATGGGAAGAATGGAAAGGTGTGGGAAAGGGAACCTCCGGGCTGAGTCCTGGGTCCTTCCCATCCCATTTCCATCCATCCTTCCCATCCCATTTCCACCCATCCTTCCCATCCCATTCCCATCCATTCTTCCCACCCCAGCCTGTATCCCTCAGGAAGCTGCTCGGGATCCCTGGATCAGTCTCCTTGGGGTCCCTTTGGTGGGATTTTGGGATCCTCCAGCCCCAGGAAGCTGCTTGGCATCCCTGGATCAGGCTCCTCGAGGCCAATCTGCTGGAATTTTGGGAATTCTCAGCCCCAGGAAACTGCTCAGAATCCCTGGATCAGACTCCTCGGGATCCATCTGCCTCCCAGTGGGATTTTGGGATTCTCCAGCCTCAGGAAGCTGCTCAGGATCCCTGGATCAGGCTCCTCGGGATCCATCCGGTGGGATTTTGGGATGCATCCCTCCCTCCTGCCCACGATGCCTCATTTCCAGGGAAGCTGATCCCTTCCTTGCTCCTCATCCCACTCCAAGCGCCCCCGCTGGAATACGGACGCGCACGGAGCCAGGGGATCAAACCGGGGTGAATTTCGGGAATTCTGGGAATAGCTGGAGCTTTCTGCCAGCTGAATTTGGGGCGCCGGAGCAACGGGAATCGGGGTGGGATCTTCGGGAAGCTTGGCAGCTCTGCTTCCCGCCCCTTCCCGCCCCTTCCCGAGCCCATTGAAATTCCAAGCGCGCCTCTCCCGGCGCTGCCTCCCTTTGTTGCTCCTTCCAAAGCCTCATTGTCCCGTTTTTTAATGAGGAAGCAGCGCGGGGAGGCGCGGGAGGAATTTTTTTCCCTCTTTTTTTTTTTTTTTTTTCCCCAATGATTATCCCCAGAAAGCGGGCGTGAGGAAGCGGGAAAAGCGGGAACACAGGGATAGTAAATCCCTTTCCCTCCTCCACACGGCGGCTGCTGCCCGAGACGCTCCATCCTCATCCAGGGGTTCATTTGGAGCTCCAGGGATCTGGGAAATTCCTGCTGCTGTTCCTTTTGGTTTTATTGGCAATTTTTCCCTCCTTAAACCGGTTCCAAAGACCCGGGAAAGGCTTGGATTGGCCTTTCCCAGCCCTTGGAGTTAATTTCAAAGCTGGTGTAGAATCCCAAAATTATTGGGGTTGGATTTACAGCTCCGGTCGTTCCAATCCTCCTGGGAAAGGGCAGGGACACCTTCCACTATCCCAGGTTGCTCCAACATTTCCAGGGATGGGGCAGCCGGAGCTTCTCCGGCCTCGCATGGATTTAAATCCAGGCTTAAATCCCGTCCATCTCCTGTTGGGATAATCCAGGTCCCTCCCACCGCGCTTTGCTCCTCCTGCAGTTCCCATCCCGGTGATTCCCGTCCAGGAGAAGGTGGGAAAAGTGGGATTTCAGGGGTCCGTGCTTTTACCCAGCTCTTCTCCCAAGGAGCAGGATCAGAGGGAACAGCCTCGGGTTGTGCCAGGAGAGGTTTTGATTGGATTTCAGGGAAAATTTCCTCACTCCAGGGCAGCGGTGGAGTCAGCATTCCTGGTGGGATTTAACCAAGGTGGGATTTAACCAATCCTGGATTGATTCCCAAAGTATCCCATCGTTCCATTGTGGAACTTCCCACCCAGTTTCCATCCAATTTCACTCCAAGGCAAACCCTGGAGTAGTTTGGGAGCCATTCCCGTAATTAGGAGCATTAGGATAGTTGGGAATTCGATGTCCAGCTGGAGACACGGCGCAGGGATTTCTCCAGCCTCGGGGAGCGCTGCTGATCCATAGGGAGAGGACAGAGGGATCCGGCCGGCACTGGACACTGGAAAATCCAGTTTTCCTGTGGTCGGGATAAGTAATCCTGGAAAAGTGCACGGAGCAAGTCCGGGAGGGATGGGATCAAGGCCACGAAAACCCATGGGAAGCTCCTTCTCCACCTCAGACTCCCGGGAATTTTGTGCTGGAGAGAAGCTCCAATGGAATCCCGAATCCTCCACCAGAATCCTGAATCCTCCAGTGGAATCCTGAATCCTCCAATGGAATCCTGAATCCTCCAGTGGAATTCTGAATCCTCCAATGGAATCCCGAATCCACCTGGACCAGGACCAACAATGCCGGATGAGATTCCAGGATGGCTGCCTGCATCCGGTGGGAAGGGCAGGGAGAGGGATGCATCCCACTTCTGCTTCCCCCACATCCCACTTTATTCCTGGACACCTCCAAATCCCCACAGCTGCTCCGATTTCTGGCGTTTTCCCACTTTTTCCCTCTACCTGGAGCTGTGGCTGGATCTGGCGCCTGCTCCAGCGTTGTGGAGTGACCCGGAGAGAGGGAATTCCGTGTGGAAAAGCAGGAGATGGATGTCACAGAGAAGCCGGGAGCTGGGAAAGAACCTCCGGATCCATTTTTGTGCGGATGAGAGGAATTGGCTCCGGTGAGGAATGTGGTTCTATCCCAATTCCCATTCCGGCTCCTCTGAGTCGCACAACAAACGGAATTTTCAATGATCCTGCAAAATTTCCGTTCCTAGTCAATGGAATCTTCCCAAATCAACTCGGCAGGAGCAGGAAGGTGAAACTTTGGGAATTTTTCCAAGTGGCAGCGTCACTGCTTTAGGAATAAAAGATCCAGAATTCCTTAGGAAAATGTTCTGCCTTCAGCCGGATACACCTCCTCGATCCCGTTTTTTTTCCATGATCAGGTGGAAAAGAAATCTTGGAGGCGCACAGGGATGAGGCCGAAGTGTGGTGGATAAGAATCCACCGGGAAAGATCCTGAGCAAGGAAAAGGCTGCAGGAAAAGCAGGGAAGCAGCAGCTCCCTGAGGGGCTTTTCCAGGGAGGACCTTTCCCACTGGAATCTGGCTGATGCTCCTGGGTGATCCTGCTTTTTTCACTCCCAGTCTAGAGGAAGGATTCCAGTTTCTTCCTGGAACATTCCCATTCTTCCCCCAGAAAACAGAGAGGTTTTGGATGCTTTTTCCTTGGATCAAATGGTCCAGGAAGGGAAAATCCATCATTTTTCCAGCCTGATGTCCTTCCCTGAGGAATACATCCATCTGCAGCCTCCGGCTCCCATTTTTCCATGAGCACTGGTGGTCCTCATCCAGAATTCCCAGGGCACTGATCCTGCAGGGGTTGGAATTGTAGGGAAGAGGCGGAATCCTCTGGGATTTGTGATTATGGAAAAACAGAGCCACGGGAGCTTTCCCTGTGCTGGATTCCCACTTTCCGTGTCCCTCGGGATGAATATTGGGAACAGGGATGGAATAAAACCCCAAACTGAGGATTATCCCTGTTTTTTTGAATGGATGGGGAAAATTCCTGTGGAGCAAGGAAGAGCTTGGTCCTATCCCCAAGGCTGATCCATCTTCAAGGGATAAAGAGGGAAGAGATTCCCGCTGGCACAAGGAATTCCTCCACCCTCAACCAGCCGGAAAATCTCCCGATGGATCAAAATCCTGAATCTGGGAGCATCCAACGCTTGATCCCAGGGATCCGCCGCTTTGTACCGCTCCAGACGTTTGTGCTGACTCGGAGTGATTTGTTTTTCCAGGGATTTTCCCCAGGCAGGGATCAGGAGGAGGCCGAGCTGATGCTCCCTGACATCCGTCATTTAGGAGAGGAGCCAGCGGAAAGCTGGGAATGCCTCCGGGTGGGAAAGGGAAGGGCGGCGCTGGTGGTATCCCGGCATCCCGGTCTGGAATGCTGCAAGCGGCGATTCCCAGGCTCCCGGCAGGAATTTGAGGACGTTCCAGGGTGATTTTGTGGATGGCGGAGCTGGGATGTCTCCCAACATTCCAGGAGACTTCAAGCCCGTCTGTTATCCCGGTGTGTCCGAATCCAAGCATCCCTATCCAGGAGGGATCTGTGCCCTATTTTCAGACGGGTGGGGGGAAAACTGCCGAGGGAATTCTTGGAGGAGGAGAGAAAAAGGGATTCGGGATGAGCCTCTGATGGCACCTCCACAAAATGAGGGAAAACGGGAGATCCCTGAGAAAATCCGGAGCGAATCCACCTGGAATTATTGACTCGGTTCGTTCCAGCCCACGGCTAAAATCCGGGAAGATCCAGCCTTTTTCTCCTGAGTGGAATTGTGGAGGAGGGAAGGAGGCAGGGTGGAACAGGCACCCCCATCCTGCTCCCTGTCCCAGCTCCAGGGATTTGGATTCCCGGGAGATCGCCGTGTCCCTGTTTTCCACCGGATAACCTGGAAAAACTCCTTCTCGTACCCAACAAGGGATTCATCCCGCGGGATTCGTCCTGCTCCAGTTCCCACAGAACACCTGGAATCGCCGGCTGCTTCCTCGGGATGGTGCCACAGGCGATTTATCCCAACCCAACCGAGGGATTATTCCAGGATGAATTTGTTGGGATGAGCTACCCCACGGGATACCCTGCTGGGATTTGTAATGGGAATATTCTTCCCAAGCTTCTTCACTCCTTCCTCTTCCTCATTCCTTCCCGGCTCAGGGCACATTTATCCAGCGGGATTTGGGATTTGGGATTGATTTCCCTTGTCCTGGGATCCTGCTGAGGAGGAGGAAGCAGCGGGAGCAGCTCCATTCCAGGGAATGTCACCACAAAGTGGGAATGTGAGGTTCTCTGGGAGCTTCCAGAGCTCCAGAGGCCGGTTTTCCATGGATAACGCTGCCTGTGGATTCACTGGGAAGGTGGGAGCCGCTGGAAAAGGCGGATTCCCAGCCAGAGTTTGGTGATCCCAGGAATCCAGAGTCGAGGCTCTCCAGGGTTATCCTGGGATCGTTCCCGTGTCCGTGCAGGTTCCCGGAGGGAACGGGAGACGTGGAGCGGGGAGTAAAGCCCGAGATGGAGATGGGAATAAATACAGGGAATGCAGGAAAAGGTGGAAATACAGGAATAGAAAATATAAAAATACAAGGATAGAAAATATAAAAAAATAAACGAATATAAAGCTATGAAAGATAAAAATACAAATATATAAAAGAAATAAAAATTGAAACAGAGAAAAGCATAGAAAATATAAATATATACACTACCAAAAAATAGAAATCAATAGAATATAAAAGAGAAAATAGAAAGATATGTTTAGAGATAAATATAGAAATATAAATTATAAATATAGACAT
>WBMZ01007844.1:0-123879 GCA_013400975.1 Atrichornis clamosus | reverse complement strand
GGCTCAAACCAAAACACTCTTATTTCCTTACCCCTTTCTGCTTCTGCAGAAAACCCTTCTGAGCCATCTCAACAACCTCCCTTTCAACCTTTTCCTACCCTTGTTTGACCATTCTAAGATATAACAAAGACTGAGATTTTTCACAGGGAGCATCACCAAACCAGAATTGCATTCATTTTTCTCTATTTGCCTTTGAGAAATAAAATTCAGCCTGAACAAGTTTATAGCCGAAATGTACTGGACTTTAATCAGTCTGTAACTTCACCAGGCTATGGATCTGTATTGGGTTTGCATGGCAATGTTTTGGTAGGTGTGTGGGGTGGCAACTGTGAGTGATGGCTTC
This sequence comes from Atrichornis clamosus, assembly GCA_013400975.1. Taxonomy (NCBI): domain Eukaryota; kingdom Metazoa; phylum Chordata; class Aves; order Passeriformes; family Menuridae; genus Atrichornis; species Atrichornis clamosus. Next base: position 123,536 of record WBMZ01007844.1, on the reverse strand, counting down.
TGTATGAAGCTGATAGCAGCTTTCCGTGTCCAAAAGAGCCAATGCCAGCCAGCACCAAGACAGACACACTGCTTGCCAAGGTCAAGACTATCAAAATGATGGTGGTAAGTGCCTCTGGATAACATATTTTAAAATGGAAAACAATCCCTGTGCAATTGCAACAGCAATTGCAGGCAGAGAGAGAGAAGTGAGTGTATGTGAGAGACACAGCTCGGCAGACAAGAAGGTCAGGGAAGAAGAAGGNTGCCTCTGGATAACATATTTTAAAATGGAAAACAATCCCTGTGCAATTGCAACAGCAATTGCAGGCAGAGAGAGAGAAGTGAGTGTATGTGAGAGACACAGCTCGGCAGACAAGAAGGTCAGGGAAGAAGAAGGAGCTCCAGGTGCCAGAGCTGAGGTTCCCCTGCAGCCCGTGGTGAAGGCCATGGCAAAGCAGCTGTGCCCCTGCAGTCCATGGAGGTCCATGGGGGAGCACAGACCCACCTGCAGCCCGTGGAGGAGCCTACACCAGAACAGGTGTGGCCAGAAATAAGGCTATGACCCCGTGGAAAGCCCAGCCACACTGGAGCAGGCTCTGGAAGGATTTGTTGACCCATGGAAATAGGAGCACATGCTGGAGCAAGTTTTCTGACAGGACTTGTGACCCCATTAGGGAACAACACCGAAACAGGCTGTTCCTCAAGGACTGCACTACACTGAAGGGACCCATGCTGGAGTAGTTTGTGAAGAACTGCAGCCCATGGGAAGGACTCGCGATGAAGAAACTCATACAGTTATATATATAAGGCTACTAGGCTGCCTACTCCAGTCAGAGTCTGTCTAAAGTAAAACTGAATGCCTTAGATCAGCAGACTAGGAATATTTCTACTGAAGAGTCTCACTTTTGCTTTTATGTCTTCCTATGTTAGTAGTCTATCCTACTGTAAATTAGGTGTGAGATCACCAGAACAAATTGAGACATAGAAAATACACATTTTAAAGACCACTAGTGGGAATTATTTAAAAAATACGCATGGGAACTATTAATTAACCAAAAACAGGGGGACAGAAATGTTGGTTTGGCTTTTTGTTTTTTGCATAAGTTTATTAATTGTCATTACAAGCCTGCATCTTTTTTGTCTACCTTTATCTCTTGCTATCATAAGAGAATTTAGCTGTAAGTTTCATTAAACAACAGCATCTCCAGATGTTTTACTTCATTACTTACCTCATCTTTCTTCTCCTCTACCTCAAACTTTTCGGTACCACTGCAGGTTTTAACCAGCGTAGATCATGAGCCACAAGCTTCAATTACAATTGTCTCCAAGAAACTAGTGCAATAAAAGAGCAGAACTACACACTACTGCTCCACAGGACTTTATTACTACTGTTTCACCTTAGTCTCAGCATCCCTGTCCATGATGGAGAGCCAACACAGATTTAATCAGTAGAGAGTCAACATATTGAAACTATTTCATTTGTTAACAGCCATACAACTCCCCTTCCTCTGGCTGAAAATGCCATGCTTTAAGACAGGATTCACACTCTTTACATACCAAACTGGAAAGAAACATCTGATCGTGATACAGGCTTTACCTTGACTGAGAAAAGAAATGGAGTTATATGTCCATGAAAATCTACTACTGACTTTAGAAGAAGAAAATATGCTGGTTTAAAACTGATATATAGAACAAGCCAACTGAGATTACAGCGTTCCAAACTAGGGTTTACCTGTTCGGATGTCATAGCCTTCAGGCTGAGTCAGACCATCAATGATCAGCTGCAGTGTGTGCACGGTGGTATTGAGCCTTTTGGCCGTGCCTTCCAGTCCTTCCTTTTGAATTACTGCATTTACTTTCTGCTGCATATCTGATTTTCCTATGTCATTTGCATTTCCTCCAATGAAAGATAAAAACCTGGGAAGTTCAAACGAAGATAGAAAGATTTGTAATATCCTTTAGTGGAAACTGAATCTTTGCTCTACTGCTTTTTCACTGATGCATGAAAAAAACTCTGATAAAAAAATATGAACAGTTTCTCAAGTGCATATCCTCTCAATTCATCAGTGATCTGACACATAAATGGAAACTTAAGAGTCTATCTGTATATGTATATCTTTTGGAACAGATTACAAAACTAGAACAAAAACATTAAAATGCAAATCTCTTCTCACACCAATGATTTCACCTCATGATAAGACTAAATTTCATTATTACTGAAAGATGTCTTTTACCATGAGAGTTCCCTAGAAATCAATGAGTTCTCTAACACTGTTATTTTAATTGTCACTCTCATTCAAATGAAAATGAATGGCAACTTAAGTAAAACAACAATGAACATTCAAAATACTACATTAATATGATGAATCTTTAACCCAACTTAAGAACTTTGCATTAAATACTTCTCTTGTCTATAAACTTCATGATTAAGAAGAATTAGTTTTTCAGAAACTAGGTAATCATCAAGTCAAAGCTGTCATACAACACGAACACCCTTATCTTTCCTTATTGTCACATACATACAACACATTGAAGAAGGAGATGAACTTGGACTAGCATCTAAAAAGGTGAAAAGAAATACTTCTAAATAATTATGTCCTGACTTGTGATCTTCTTTTTTTAAATAAAAGAAAAAACCCAAAACACTATTACTGAGGTTTTTAGTTCAGCAAGGTTGGCATATGTGCTGAGAAACACAGATAACAGAAGACACAAATTCACATGCAGACCCTACTCCTTATCAGCAGTGATGCCTTAGACAGTGTTTATTTATCACTGAATAAATGTCCTTATTTTACTGAAGGACTTAAAAATGCACACCAAGACTTTAATGGATATAAACCAATGAAAATGAGGATGCAGCTCACAGAAGCTGAGATAAATTGTACTAAATAAAACAATTTGTTCTTTTCTCAGTACACATATCAGTTATCTATCCTGTTACTCTGATCTGCATCTCACCATGAATAAATTTTTTTCTACCGTGCTTTACAATGCCCCTTATTGTTGAAGGGAACCACCTTTTTTTTTCACATGTTCTCCACCACAGCAGACAGGTAGAATTATTGTCCCTATCATCCAGAGTCCGAGTAAGTGTTCCTTCCAAATTCCTAAAAGAGATCCCTCTTTCTTGTCCTTATCCTGCTTCGCAACAGGTGTAAACTACAAATCTCTAAAGAAGTGCTGCTGACCAGCAGGTTCATGCCCTGAACTTGGTGGGAGACATTCCAGCTCTATGAGAAAGCAAAAGCCCCTGGAGCTCAACCTTCTTTTCCCCTCAGAAATACATGCTGTGCTTTTATCAAAACCTGAGGCTAGTATTTCTTTTGTCAGAAGACCAGGTGAGGGTTTTTTTGTTTTGTTGTTTTCTTTTTTAACCCAAGAAACCCAACTGAGATTATTTCAGGTGGTGAGCAATAAAAAGTTATATGGACTGAAATACAAATCCAAATTTCTTTTTGAGAAAATATAAATTGAAGAAACATGCAATATCTGACTTCCAGTAAATCACAAAATTAATCTTTGAGCATAAGGGCAAAAGTTCACTTAAAAATGAGCATTAATTTTGCTAAAAGGAGGGCATCTGTTACAACTGGCAGTCAGGACTTCCACTTCTTTACTGAATTCAAGCATAGGCATGGTGATTTAAGTGTACTGATAGATCCAACACAGAGGTTTGCACTTAATAGCGATAAAAATAATTTTCACATTGATTTTTTTGGTGCATACACATCTTTCATGTGGCAATGTATAAAGAATAAAACTAATAAGGACTCAGTGGGTGGTACTGTTCTCAGGATTTACTGAATTTTGCTTTGATTGCATTTCAACTTTTGACATCACCTTCTAAAGTAATATAGGATGGTTTGGAAACAAAGTATATAACAAAACAGATACAAAATACTTTATAATATTAAATACAAAATTATTTATAACATTAAGTGCAATTTTTTTTTCTGTAAACTAACAAAACTCACCACTACTACTCAAATCTTTTATCTAATAATAGATATGAAAAATACCAGATGTTCTGTGACATGAAACCATCTTCTTTTGGTCTCAAAAGAGCACCAAGAGTGGTTGCAATGATAATACTGTCAATGAGCCTAGGCCCAGGTGAAGTGCTCTTCCCAAAACTGCTGAGGGCTGCTGGCTGCTCACGCTGATGGATGGACAATGCCCCACCAGAGCACTCGTGACAGGCGGCAGCTGCCCCAGCTTTGACTGACGTGCCAGATGTAACATGACAAACCCGACCAGCCTCATGACTCAACCCTCTAAATAATGTATGCTTTACCACCCACCCCTATAAACAAGTTTGCTGACATTCACGTACTTGGCTTTATTTCACTTCAAATGGAAACTCAGCTTGAGTACGTCCAAGTAACATTTTCTCACCATCAGAATTTCGCAGAAGTGCATTCACTTTGTAAATTGATAACAGGGTGGGTTTCACCACTAATAAGTGCAACCACATGAAACAGCCACCAGTGTATATTAAAAAAAACCATTACATACAAAGCTGTCAAACATGTGGATAATACGATCAGAATGAACGGTGTTATGTGCACGTTGCTGCAAAGAAAATCAGCCCGAAACAGGACACAACCCAGGTGCCTGAGCCTTCAATTACTATTCATGAAAGATATTTTGCCCCCCTCCTCCCCCTGCAACCGCTTCCCTCCAGAAATCCCAAAGTATTTATCTGAAATTAAAAAGGATTCCTCATCTAGGGAAGGGTGGTGGGTTTGGGTCCTATGTTATCAATTACAGTTGTGTAGGTAACTTATTGGTGTGGTCACTACTCAGAATAAAATTTTGGCTCCACCTGAAGATGATGCTTAAACATGTGCCCCAAGTCTAAGTACATGTGAAGTCTCACCAACTTCTACAGAATTTCAACGTTTGAAAAATCAGGCATTTTGTTAAGAATATTTCAGAATTATAAGGTATATATTACAGGCAAAACACAGCACTGTAACAAACCCCAGCATGCATATCCACACAGAAGAAATACTCTTTATAAGAACCAGCATTATTTCTATTTTGGAAATTCTCCCCTTTTTAGGCTAGGTTTTGGTAAAACCTATGTATTAAAGGATTTCCAAATTGAAGTAACTTCTTAGTGATTGCAGATACATTTATTTTTAGGGATACTGTTGAAACTAGTTATATAGTTAATGTATCATTTTTACTCAAATGAGCATAGCCTGAGGGCACTTGAAAAAAAAAAATCAATATAAAGCACAAGTCTCTGACTGAGCAGTGGTGCATTATATTGATCATTTCTATTTTTAAATGTCATTGCTAAGAACAAAGTTAAATGCTTCCTTATTAAAAAAGCTATCTAACAACTTCTTTCAAGAGCTAGTTCAAGGTCAGAAAAAAAGAAGGACATAGTTGGTAGTAACACTGGGATATGGCCACGGGGAGAAAGAAGAGGTTTTCCTTAATTTAAATATTTTCATCTTCTTAATGTTAAACTATTTCACTACAATCCTTGAAATATCCTACTCTTACAACTTGTAAATGACAGCTCCAGCTGCACAACATAAGAACATGAATGATATGTTCAAAAATGAAAGTCCTTGAAATATTTTCCTGGCTACATTTGTGAAATAAATAGTACGTTGCAGTAGCTCAAGTGCTATGTTTATCTACTAGAAAGATAAAACCTAAAGAAAAGTTAACAGAAATGGGGAAGATGAGACTTTTTCTGAAGTGAGGTCATTCTTACAAGATATATTATCCTTCCTCAAATGTTGAGTACCTGAATGAATGGTGAACTTTCTGCTGAATGTACATCAACTGAGATAAAAGCTGCCACAGCCTTAGGAAAAACAGAGTGAAATTTAAACAGTTTAGAACTTCGAGTTTTATGGTTTTGAAATTTAGAGAATGCTCAGAAACCTTTAAAATCACCTCAGTTTTAAAAGCAATCTTTGCAGTCTTACAGGACCATTCTCTAACGGTCATGGATAAATGACTGATGTTTTTATTTAATACATAATTTCATCCATCTTACCCAGATAAAGAAAGAAAGAAAAGTAGCATAAATGTAACAAATAAGCACATCATGTTCACTTAACATACACATCTGCACAAAATTATAGCACAGCCCTTGCAATGCTTAAAAGATAATGCAAATTTCAGTGGAATGCAAAGAACAGTCAGAAAAGAGTAAAAATATTACCAAGGGAAACCTTCAGTAAACTTTTAAGAAGTTACTCTCACTGCCCCCTGAAAAGCTTCTTATAATGTGCAGGAGTTCTGAAGCTTTGCAAGGGCTTTAGTCACAGTCATTTCTGTTTTATGTAATCATTTCCAGCAACACGACTTAAGAGCTGGGAGTACTGGATTCATTACATTAAAGCAACATGATACGCCATTACATCTTGTCACAGTGCACACATGAATTAATGGTAAAGCAACGTAATCACTCTGAAAACAAAACAACTTTGCATTAGCACGCGGTTTGTTAGGTAAAATGCACATTTATGACAGTAACAAACTTAAATTATGCAGACATTTATGTTTTAGTAATGTTTTGGAGTGCAAAAATTATTTGTATAACGCAGATGTTGACTGCTCTTGTTCCCACTAGTGGTATGGATCCCTAATTTTTGATTACTGATGCAGAGTATATATCAAACAATATTTGTGCATTACTCTCTAATTAATTGCTGGACACAGAAAGCTTAAGTTTCAAATATATTGAAAACTACTTGCATGGTTTAGCCAGTCAAAGCATAACCAATATGCTTTTCTTCAAATGCATAAATTATTAAATTATAGATTATTTGACTGCATGCAGAAAGCCAGCAAGCACTCAGTGTATGACATTTTGAATATATAAATCTCAGAAGCAATGAGTTTCTAGATGGGAAAAGAAACTCAGGCACAGTTCCACTGCAGCATAGGCACTTTGCTACCACACCATTAGGCACGCTGCTAGCTGCTCTCATGACGACCAATATATCACATAACTGGAGTGCAACCCGAGACACCGAAGAGTGAAACATGACTAGTTATCCACAAAGAACCAGTACTACAGTTAAAGGAGAAAATTCCATTAAAAAGGTCTGGGGGGAGGGGGGGCGGATGTTGCCCCATATTTTTTCCTAAATGCAACCAGTGGGAAGCTATGTAAGTTCCAAAAATTTCAACAAATTTAAAAACACCACTTGATTTATGGGTCTAGTATTTATAGTGTAAGTGGAACATAATTCTTCATTATTTCCAAGTTCTTCTAATCATTCTTATTAACTGTATTTTACAACTCATTAAATTTTTTAAATGTCTTTATTGGATAGAAATTGGCAGTGAAAGCCTTTTCTGCTCTTCTGTTTACTGACAAGATAACTTCCAAAAATAAGGCCTTTAAAAATTCAACTAAGTTAGTAGTAAAACCTGTGAATGAACTGGCCTTCTAAAGTGATGAATATGAACTATTATTTACAATACTTAATGGCCCTAATTCTGCAAGTGTTCTCCTTAATTAGGGATAGACATTCACTATTGGAAATAGTCAAAACAGTTCATTAATTGACAGAGTTTAACTTTTTAAAGTTTCTTTAAAGAAAACCAACAAGTTAAGACTTTGGTAAGTAGTATTCTACACCTTAAATAGCTTGAATATACACACACACACACGTGTACATGCAAGTACAGTCTCACTGAAGTGGACAAAAGATGTTTCTGATGACTTTGTAAGGAAAGGCCTCCTACCACAGTAACAACTCCTATCCTCTGTAAAAATATTCTCACGCAGACTGCATTATTAAAAAGAACACAACAATTAGTTTTCATTGCTGGAACACCATCCTAAGTAACTATTCCCTCCCTAATTCCTACTCCCCTTAAACTTTGCCTCAGTTGTTCAGTGACAACTGGGGGGCCTGGACAGCAGCAAGCCAGCCTGACAGAGAGCTGGAAATGCCACCAAAGGACAAGCATCCCATTGCATAAAGGGCAGGTGAGGAAGATCTCTTTATTGTGGTGGCCTCATCAGCACTTCTCTTCTGAATTTTCTTATGTGCCAGGTACTTGCCTTCAGAGCCAGCAAATGGAGCTTTTCAACATAGCAAAGGAGATACTGTGGATCAGCTGTTACATCCACCCATGCAGAGTACTAGGAAGACCAGAGAGATCTGAAATATGATTGGTCTACAAGCGAGTATAAAATGTTATCAACACAAATGCCTTGCTGAAATGAGCACCAGATCAAAATGTTTAACTTCAGTGAGGAAAAAGCACATGAATAAGTGCTTCCTGAATTCTTAGGGGATTTTTAATTCCTTCTGAAGATACCAAGCAGCATTATCAATACACAGAGAATGGCAGGGCATGAATCTTCATTGCAAGTCATTCTGTTCAGTATGTCAAAAACTTCTCTTAAGGCATAACCAACTGCAGTGAGCAGGACTGTCCTCTAAAAGACAAGGTCCTAAATCTGGGTAATTAGCCAAGGAAGATCCTCACCTTCATTATTCTAAATGACAGCTTTAGATCTTTTATATTGGCAAAAATTTTTATTTCTATATCAGGCTAAAATACAATCTGTCTGCCAGGTGCTGCAATCTCTGAGCAGCAAATATACATTGAGTGCCAACCTTTTGCAAAAAGCATTTTTATGAGATTCAAATACAAAAAAATCAGCAAATGTTAAAATCCAGTCATATGAAACCAACTGCACCCCGCAGACTGATAGAACAAAGAAAGAACATTGTGTTTTCTTTCCAACAGTTTGGTTTATAAGCATAACTTGGTTGTAACTTTTGGGGACTTCCTAAATGTTTCCTCGGTTTTCCTACCAATTCTTCAACAATATGTACCAAGAAATTGGATATGCTCTACACATTGTATTAATTGCACATAGAAGAATCTGCCACTATAAGCTGGTTTTCACATATAGACTTTTCAGAAACTTAAAGCACGGTACTGCTTTGCAGGAAAATAGGCTGACTATAAAGTTTTGAGGTTTTTTATTTAACTTCTAGGAAATTCCTGTTTATAGTATTTAGAGGTGTTCGTAAGCTTGATCACTGCACATGACAAAGCCAAGCTTTGACAGTGTGGAAACCATGAACAAAAATGTTTTGGTCTTCTGCAGAGTGTGTTAAATCACCAGTAGGATATTTTCCAATTATTTTACAGAAATTGTACAGATTTTAATTTAAGACGCTTAAATGCCATAAATCAATCATACCAGCACCATTTGTGCCACTGCAGAAAAGATTACATCAGTGTTTCCATTATAAAACTTCTATTTTTCAGGGGTTTCTAAATCAGCCCTAGAAATTGGCTACAGCCTGAAGTTTGGCAACCAAAGTCACCACTTGGGAGTAATTCTTGTAACCTTATTTTTCTTTAATGGATTGGCTTTTCAAGCTACAAAATAGTCCTGAAAAAGAAAATTAGTGGTTTCAAATTTTGGTAAATTTCTATCCCTCAAAAACATTGTTTTAAAAACTGATAATTTTGCATGTCGTAAATCTGCAATGTGGAGCTGCCTTTGGGTGATTTGGCTATAAGCAGTGGATAAAAATCACCATCCTATTTCATTTAAAAATAAATGCAATTTTCCATGAAAACTTTTAATCCAATAAAACTTTCAGAAACTACTTTGTCATTGCAAGATGTGGCAGACATTGCATGAGGAAGCCTTTATGACTCATTTATGCAGCAACTATTCCATACATTTTAATTGTTGTGGTAAGAGGTATGCAATATTGGATTTTGATGCCCTGAATCAAATCTGCTCATCTTCTTCAAGACCTGTGAACTTGACACACTCCCTGACAAAGTTCTGTGTAAGCAGAGAAAAAGAAGGAAGAAATACTTTGATAGCAGTAAAGCAACAGAACTCATTTAAATGTATTTTGTTTAAAACTTTATATATTAAATACCAATTCTAATGCACATCTAACAGTTTCACTTTTTCTCATGCATTTTAAGTTATAAGAATTATCAATTATGTTTTAACCTAGTTTAATTCTAACATTCTAGAAAGACCTTAAGATATTGGCTAACTTCAGTAAGACACCTCCAGTCAAGACCATGAACATGATCTGATCTTCAGACTCTCAGAAGCTTTCTCATTAACGTAGGCTCAGCAAAAGGGAATTACAAGCCCAGTCCCATCCACTCCCTGTCAGCAAAAGACACCAACAGCCCCAGTAAGCTTTGGACTGAATCCTTCATGCAGTTTGAATTCCTAGAAAAATTTTTTTGTTAGTTCATATTTAGGCAGGAAAAAAAAAGGCTTGGGAAGCTGTTTTCATAAGTTCTGAGAAACTTAACAGCTCATATGCTTTTTTTGAAAGTAATTTTAAATATATAATCACTTCTAAATTATAGCATTAGTTGCTTGAGGGGAGGATGTCTGGTTTATATTTAGCCCTTACATCACCAGTGTCAATTTTTAATACTACACTTCTTGGCTCTTGTCAGTTTGCTGCAGAGCTGTATTTTCTTTTCTGAAAACCGCTATTTGCCATGAAAAAACAGTAGAGATATTTGCCCCCTTCTCCACACCATTTTGTGCTATCAAGTTGCTGCATATTCATACAATCTATCCATAAAAGTTATCACCATCATATTTAACAAGCTTTCAAGGAAATTATCTTTTGATTTCAAGAAAAAGGAAAATACAAATACTGTTGGACATAGAGTACATTCATAGAAAGCATAGAAAGCACTTGGAGACTTTTTTCCCCCCCCACATCAAACTATGTGTAGAGGTACTATAAATATAAGAAGTAAGGCAACAGAGAAAGAGCCCAAAGAAAACAGAAAAGTCTGATTCAGTTAGTTACAGAGAGAGATGCTATGCTTATGAGTTTTGGTGTTTCATTAGCAGATACTGTTTTATATTTGCTTTGTAATCAACTTATATTCTTTTCCATTAAAAAACAAACAAAAGCACCACAACAAAATCCTGTATGGTACAATATCTATAACATGCATTTGGACCTAATTACTTCACCTGAAAATTCAGTCAAGGAAAGAAAAGTGTTTGGTGAGAAACAGAATAAAAAATGGCACTGCTGGAAACTTAGTGTAAAATAATTGCTTTAGCCAAAAAGAGAAGACGAGATAGATTAACACTGGTCTTCAGCCATGTAATACTTCTGCAGTGGCTTAGAAGCTCTTGAAACCCAATGAGTTTGAAACTGAGAACATTTTAAGAATCAACAAGGTACATTCTAGGTAATGTGCAATAGGTGCCAGTCTCCTCACTGAAACATGCCTGTGACTCAAACCACTATTTGGTTGAGATGTAAAAGTTGTGCTTATTTATTTTTTAAATTCTACTTTCTTTTAAAAAGTGCTAATGATGGGTTCCCAGTCAAATTCCAAATCATTATTCTATGATCTGTGATACCTACTAAAATTGTCACCAGAATTCCAACAGTATGTGAATACCTGTTCTACCCTATGGTAGTAATAATCCCACGACTTCAGATACAAAAGTAACCTGTGCTGCTCTGGAAACAGTGTCACAATTCTTTATTTTCTGACAATATTATATGTAAGTAAATTACAGTAGTATTCCACCATTAACTGGATACTTCTCTGCTCCCTGAAGCAATGCTTCCATATCAGGCTTTAAGCAAGGCTAGTAACATTGTGGACACTTAACTGATTATTTTATTAGTGTACTAGGGCTGGAAAGCTAAAAACTTAAACCCAAGTACTTGAAATTCAAATTGAATTGAATTCGATATTGTAAATCAACATTATTTTTGAATAACCAATTTACTTTTATTTTTCACATTGCCTCACTTACACAGAATAATCTCCAGTTAGGGTGGCCAAGCTGCTCTCCCTAAAAACCACCTACCAAAAGCGAGACCATTAAGATCAGGACCTTGACTGATATTTTTTTTCCACAGCTATACACAGGGCAGAGAATTTGTAACCAATGCTGATGCGTAAGACAAAAAAGGGAAACGGTCATGGAAAACAAGAAACCAAAGTTATCTACACACTGCACAACTGCAATGACTCTACCAGGAAATTGCACAATGGCCCTAGAATCAGGCACAAGCAGAAGAAAGCATGGAGACCGATGCACAGGAAGACAGAACAGACCACACACTGAAGGGAAGGTGTCCTAAAAATGCAAGGTCCTGTATGACTTCTTTAGATAAGAAAGTCAAGTGTCATGAATTCAGAAATTCAGCACATCTCTCTGAGGTTTAAAGATGGTTTTGTTTATAAAACAGGAAGCACAAGTTTGTTTGTCCTGGTATAATATACTCAGAGATCATAAGAATCCTAAGCATCTGGCTACTGGTGAAATCAGCTTCAGTATCTTTTTAAGAAAATAACCTGTTCAGTGAAACCACTTAAAAAATAAACATGTATTCATTTAGAGGAGATACTGTTTTCTCAGAGGAAAAGCAGAGCCCAATTTTAACCAGGGCTGCTGATAGAAAAGATCACAGCTTATGTACCATTTACCAGCCATAGGATCCCCTAACCAGAGGCACACATGGATTCCTAATTACTTTTTTCTGACATACACAAAAATTATTCTCTTCTTTTAGCTACACAGTAAAACAATCACAGTATTCGTGTACTTGGGAACTTTATATATATACACCTTAATTAAATCTCACAATATCAGAATTTAATTTTAAAGGTTCATAATAATGACACATGCTCACATATGTTTGAAGCATAATTTTTTCTTGAAGAAAGGGAGAAAGCTTCAAATTAATATAAATATTCTTGTCTCAAAAGGCTGAGCAGACTATTGTCAGAAAAATCAGTACTTTCATTTAGAAAATTGGTGGTGTAAATGGTTCGAAAAACTTTCCCACTACTTACCTCATCGCAATGTTGTAAGACTCTGGATGGATACAAGTTTGGTCCAAAGGATTGGGCTGTTGCAAGGCACATGGTGTTGGTTTACTCTTCTTTTTACCCAGTGCACTTGCTTTAGTCAAAAGTGCACCACTTGTAAGTTCAGTTTTCTTATTACTGCCAGAAATCAAAAATGGACATGTCATTCTCAATGAAGATGACCCTAGCCCAGTGTCCACACACAAAACTAACACACTTTTTCCCCTGAAGTTTCTCTCAAAGAAAAAAAAAGAAACACAGGGTACAGTAAAGGCATCAAATGACTCCTATTGCAAATGCTTCTTTCATGTCTCCTTGTTTGTTTTTGTTTCCTAAATCACAAGTGGTTCCTGCTTTTGGAAGACAAAAGAGAACATACTGAAGGACCTGAAACTAGCTCTGGCACTTTGGGCTCTACTCATCAACTGTTGGCAGAAATGCAAATGTAACTTTCTCTTTTCATATAAATTTTTAAAATAACCACTCTTTGTTAACTTTCAAGTAGAAAGCACAGAAGATATTTCATACAGCACTCTAAAGTCATCTACATGATTAGAAAGGATAAAAATGAAACCTCAAAGTTCATTTCAAAAGCCTTTGGTTTTGTCACCTGGACCCACAAGAAATATTGTGGAGGCAGTGGTGTTAGAGCTTTACTTTGGCCTCAAAATCCATTTCTCAGGTTATACAGTGCTCCCAAGTTTTATGGAATCTGACTAACATCAGAATCATGTTCCAGGACAGTAAAAAAACCCACCCCAAAACAATGTTCACATTTCACCAGTGAACATTTGCGGGGGAAAAAAAAAGCCCTCAGCCTTTTCTTCCTCTGTTGCATTGCAGAATAAACTAGAACAGCTCTGTACAAGGTAAGACCTATCAATCACATAGAGCTTTGAAACCAATTTCTTTGGTCTTCTGGTGCTTACAGTGAGCACCATTTGGCCTGTAGCATATGCCTCCCTGCCAGATGGGCAACCAATCTGTATACCTTCCACCCGGGCAGAAAGCCAGTCCTAATGTGCCTGCCTCCTGCCTGGAAGTTACGCCTGTGCTGTTTGGCCAGCAGCAACTGGGAATACAGTGTTGCTTCTGAGCACTGGGTTTGGCTAAAAAATAGCATGTGCTTCCCAGGAAAATATTTTTTTTGAGAAGAGCCAGTGGCAAAAGGGTGGGTATGGTGCTACCACTGTGCCCTTTCTTCGTTCTTTGTTTTGGAAAGAGAAATGAGAAAGACAGGAGAAGAGACACTGGCCTCGAAAGGGCATTTTCCGTTGTAGAAAGGAAGGATTTCAGGTCAAGAGGAACACTATGAATGGTTGAAAGAGTAGACACTTGCTAGGCACAGAAGTATAACATAGACACAGTTTGATCCAGGCAGCTACTCAACTCTCTCTCTCTAGGTAATGAGATTGAAACTCTCAAAAAATATGCACTAGTTTATTACCATTAAGTTCTGCAGAAGAGTCTTTATTACATTAAATTAATTTACAGATCTCTAAATCATGCCTGAAACACAAAAGTTTTAGTATCTCAGATCATAACACTGCTGCATGACGAATTTCTTCTACCAATTCAGTGTCAGAATTTTTAATTAAACTTACATATTTATTGAAACTCTTAGAGGACTAGGCTAACAAGCCATGACTATTGAGAAGAAGAACTATCTTCAACCATTGATTTCAACAAATTAATTTACTGTCTTTCAGAGCACAGTAATCTAGGATTCCTTGAGTCTCAAGCCTGAACACAAAACAGAAAAGGGGAAAAAATCTTCTCATACTATTTTGGATAATTTAGTTAGAATAGCTAAAATCTCTATTACCTGCAAAAGGTCTTTATATATTCTTGATTGAATCTGATGAAGCCAGCACATTGTTGGAAGGATTTGGGACCCAAACCTTTAACTTCTTTGAGCTGTTCTCGATTTATAAATGGTCCGTTCTTCTCTCGCCATTCAATTATATTTTTAGCCCTGTTAGCATTCAGTCCTGCAATATGTCTAAGAGAAAAATTTACAAAATACTTTTATTACCATTGAACAATCATTAATGCAAGTGCTATCCATTATAAGGACACACGTTTCTGTAGGAAGTCTGTTTCATAAAACTTAAAAATTGCTAAGAAATCAGCAAACAGACTCCCAGACCAAAGGCATAATCTGAAAAAGGATCCCTTCTCTTAGTTCTATGGAAGGAATCCACTCAAGTCAACAAAACTTAGTACTGCAATATGGTTCTGCACATGCCTAACTGGTAAGCCAGGGATGCGTAATTTATGATCTGTTGGCTATTTCTGTAAGGCAAATTCAATCTGTCATGTCTTATGGCCTGCCCCCAGATGCCCTCTTCAGGAAACAATGTGGGAGGAGAGTTCAGAACAGATAAACTGTTCCTGTAAGAACAGCCTCCTCTCAGCTCTTCCAGTGGTACTGGAACACCTTGCCCCAACATGAAGGGCTGATGTCTGCTATCCAGAGAGTGGCTGGGAGCAGGTTGCCTTCCTCACACAATGTAACTGATCCTCAAAGCTCGTTTCTTTTCTCTCAGCTGTTCTCGAGCCAAAAGGCAGCTGGGAACAGGCTGCATGAGTTCTGAGGGTAATTTGGATCTGGCAAAGAACTTACCTGTGAAGTGCAACAGCAGTTAGCCAGGTTGCTTCAGGAAGCAGTGGGTTTGCTGCACATTTTTTGTATGTACATGTGAGTACAACTTTCTGTGTATGGAGTATGTTAATCACAGAAAGAGGGAAAAGAGGTCTTGTGGGCAGCTACTCCTGGCTCTAGAAAAGGAAATGTCACCCACTAGGCTCTATATATCCAATGCCATTGCTTTAAGTCAACAACAGCAGAGACCTCTTTGTGGAATGGCATGGACTGATTCTAGAAAAACACCACCAGCAAACCTGGCAAGCTTCGTAAAATCTCAGGAAAAAAAGAAAAAAGATCTTTCCATTATTCTCATCCTCAAGCAAAAGTTAAAAAAATAATCCAAAGTTGGCAAAAGCTCAGAAAGAAATTGGAGGGACACACCTTTAACCACAGATAGAATATTAATCATTAGGAATGAAATTTTCTTCAAAAATTTCTTAGAAACTTTATGAAATCCAGCTTATTTACACTGACAAAGGAACATCATACAGTTCACAGAATTTTCCACTGATGATCTCAAGTCTTTAAAGCACAGTAGCCAGGAGTAGTGCAAATACTGTAGCACTGTCATCCCTTCCCTGTGTAATATGTGTCAAGAAATATAACGGATGCATCAGAAACCACAAGCAGAAAGCTCTGCTCATGGTACAATCTAGCTAGGGTGGCAATCCCATAAACTGTATGTCTGAAGGAACCTTAGACTGCATCTACACAGAAGAGCAGAACTGAACAGTTAAGCACTGTAAGCCAGGTTAATTAGACCACACAAAATACTTACACAGCGTGGTTACCACCTGTAACCGTGTCTGGACAGGGTCACCCCACATTCACGGTTTTGTGGAGACACAGTAGCACCACAAGCTGATGCTTCCTGCTGAAATGCACAATATACCTATATCCTGCAGAAGGCTGACAGTGTTTACCCCTTGCATGTGCTTAGCTAGGCTTTATTCATGGAATATAAAAAAGACATTAAGCTATTAGAGAGTGTCCAGAGGAGAGCCACGAGGATGGTGAAGGGTCTGGAGGGGAAGGAGTCTGAGGAGAGGCTGAGGTCACTTGGTCCGTTCAGCCTGGAGAAGAGGAGACTGAGGGGAAACCTCACTGCAGTTTCAACTTCCTCTTGAGGGGAAGAGGAGGGGCAGGGACTGATCTCTTCTCCGTGGTGACCAGTGACAGGACCCAAGGGAATGGCCTGAATTTGTGTTGGGAGGTTTAGGTGGGATATCATTAAAAAGTTCCTCACCCAGAGGGTGACTGGACAATGGAACAGGCTCCCCAAGAAAGTGGTCAGAGTACCAAGCCTGACAGAGTCCAAGAAGCATTTGGACAACTCTGTGCTCTCAGGCACATGGTGTGAGTCTTGGGGTGTGCAGGGCCAGAAGCTGGACTTAATGATCCTGATGGATCCCTTCCAACTCAGCATATTCTGTGACTCTATCCTATTGATTCCACGAATGAAATTGGGCCAGCTTCATTTGCCATTTAGGTACCACTTGATTTCTTGCTAAAAGGTGATCTAAATCTTAAAGCATGTAAGGCAGAAGAAATCAGACATCAAGCTAAGGACTGGATATGCAGAAAGAGAGTAGGGAAGAGAAGGTGGAAAACCAAAAAGAATAGAAAGACAGCCTCTTCCAAAATACGGAAAGACATTTTAAAGAATGATTGTAAGGCGTTAAAAAATTAAATGCAGAGCTAGTAAGAATGCATTTTTCCTAAATTTGATACCTAATAGAATTTTTACCATGAAGATTATGGATATTCTTTTTCTTCCCTTCCTACTATGGAGGATGACAGGAAAACTTTTGCTCTTCTGAGAGTTTGCTACCTAAGCAATACTGAATTCTACACACTCAAGAGAGAATGAGCTTTTAGTTTCAATGAAGAAAAATAAAGTCCAGAGCATTTTCCAAATAAACATAACTACTTAACAAAAGACAAAAAACAAACAGTAAAAAGTGATAAATTTTTCAAGTTTCCCCACAAATCTTTCCTTTTCTTTCCTCACCTAAGTTTTACAACCTGTTCCACTTAGCAGTACCTAGAAAAATACCTTCAAAGAGAAAAAGTACATTTGAAAATCCCTTTCTCAGTGTAAAAATACAAATTAATTATATAATAGTTTTCTAAAATTGCAGTGTTGGCTCAAAATTTTTAAATATCTGTTTTTCTCTGAAGAATGGTTTTACCCTGGAGAATCATATACCCTTAAAACCTGACTCTTAATGACTCAGTGAAATACTGTCTTACTGTGTCATTTTCATGTAATTGGAAGTTTAACACAAGAGCCATTTGCTCCAGCTGAGCTTGAGTCAGATGGCAGACTAAACAGAGACTCTGTGATCCAAAGCCATGTAATTACTGGAATAGGAAAATGTTTCACTCACCTTAATAGTATTTCTGAGCAGATGTTAATATCAACTCCTACAAAACTGACACACTCTTCAACCACACTGTCCAGAGTCGCTTTGAGCAAAGTCTGTGATACATCATGCTGAGAAACAAAAATGGAGATATTGGGTTACTGAAGCATCAAAGTGCACATAAACAGGAACTGCAAACAACATTAACCTCAATAAAATAGTTGCTGGAACTTATCAATATCTTATGTGAGGGTACCAGTTAAAAACATGAATGGTGGAATACATTTTTAAAAAGTCTCCAGTATCTCTTTGCAGTACCTTTGTCATGATACAAATCTCTAGAATAAAGACACTCTTCATGCCCCTGTATTGTTTTTTAATAACTATTTCCCTGAATCTTGTAAAAACAAAACTATATTAAAACCATGATTATTCAGAAGGGGTAATGCTTCTGGTCATCCACTAAGTCTTGTCTTTAACCTGACATTTATTTACCTATAAAATCAGTTCATTAAAAATAGAAGAAGGATCACTAATGCTGTACTTTTGCACCTGCACATACAAACATTTGCAAAATTGTGCCATTTATGAGCATCACACTACAATATAGTTATTACTTACTAAAAGAAAAAGCCAGGTATTATTGTATGAAGGTGAACAATACATAAGGTACTTATCAACCCCATGGCAATAAAATGTTTCAAATTTTAAACAGATATTTCTGGGAAGATTGGCAGGTCCTTCACCAAAGCACCACTAATGGAAATGTTCAGTGTTTCCTCCCTTTCCCCCTGAAACAAAAATCAGTCACACTTGTCAAAGTTAAAAGTTCTGAAGCTCTAAGATTTCTTTTCCTCCCAAATGTAGGCATACTTCAGTCTGTAACTGTGAGTTCCCCACACAAGCCCATCAGTGCTTAGAAGTCTGACCTGGAGGGAGAAGCCTCTCTAAATGCAGGAGCTAATTCAATCACTATGTTTGCTTAGCTTCAGGGCTCTTCTGCATCACTCATGTAAATCTGGGTTGATCTGTTGTGGTTTCATGATGCATTCATTTAGGACATCAAGCTGGATTCAAGCCAAGGCACCAAACACTTCATCCATTACTTTGTTTTACCTTCTAAGCCATTCAGATCTTTTAAAGATTTCACGGTAAAACTTCACATGCCAGTAGCATCAATCCCAATCTACTAACACTGGTAGTTCATCAAGCAGTAGTTGGTAACTGAAACAGTCGTAAAACTTCAGGCAATGCATTTCATAGCTCCCTGTTTCAGGCAATGGTAATGTGATGTATTTTCATGATGTGATACATAATAAAGTTACTTACAAACAGGAAGCTCATATTTTGCCAATATTACTCCTCCTAGATAAAGTTTGCATGCAAAACACCACGTACATGTGTAAGTACATGGTCTTGGTCTCATAACCACAAAGTTTACTGGTACGCTTGGCAGGTCAAACATCAGTTTCTACTTACTAATGTGTTGCTACTACAAAACAATAGCTTCTTTTTTGACTAAAGATATAAACAAACCCCCATACCCTTAAAAGAAGTCTTGTATTTCATTTTAATGACTTACTGAAGGTGTAGCTTCTCTCAATGAGGATGTTCTATATATTCCCTCCTCCTCCTGGCATCAGACATGCCATATACCTGAGCTAGAGGCTTCCAGCTCACACACGCACACTCATGCAGGGATGCATTTATATAACAGCACAAGAACCAGAATAAAACATTCAGAAACAACACCCACATCTTCTCTTAGCCAAGAACAGTTGCCAAATAATGCCAAGTAAAAAATTAGTTTTTTACTAAATTTTTAATTTGAGGTGCATTGTAAGATAGAGATGCTAATTTAACAATTTTTTTCACTGTGATGAAGGAAAAAGAAAGGAGGAAAAAACTGCAGAGGACAAAATTGCCTTTTGCTTTTAGAGAAGGTTACTAACTCCACAGGACTTTGAAGTTGATTATGATACAGTTTCACAAGCTACATTAACAAGTTCTATTAACTGTAGCAGTTCTTGGCCACCTCAAAAAAAAACCCCAAAAACAAAAACCAAAAAAACTTGTTCTAAAACAACTAGTCTGAATATAGAGCCCATGGCAAAGAGAAGACTAGACTGCTGCTTCCCTAAGCTTCAGACTCATTCCTTAAGATGATGATCATTCTTCAGAAGGCACAACATGCAGTTACATGATTCCAAACAGACATTCATCACTGCCTCCACAATGCCTCATAGCATAGGGTGTAGCAAAGAAGGAAATCCATTGATCTGGCCTAACCTTTCTAAGCAGTTTTTTGGAAGAGACCTGATTCAGCAGAAGCTTTATTTCCAGCTTGCAGAAAGTGAACCTAGATAGTAATTCAACCAACTATACTCCCTGCAAATCAAGGAAAGGATATGTGACAATCAAAAGCTAAGCATCCTAAAATATCTGCTGGTAGAAGAAAGACCAGTGCTCACAGATCCTCAGTTTCAAATGCAAAGTTGGCATTTATCTAAAGACCTGAGTCTGTGATTGCAATAATGTATGTAAAATTCATGTGATAGAATACACACATCTTGAAAAAACTGTAGTACTTAACTGTCTATTTCTCTTGCCACAGAGACAAAAAATTCTCAGGTGTCTCAAAGATGATTGCATCTTTTAACTTTATTGCTGTTTGACAGTCATCATTAAAAAAACGCAAACAAGACATGCCCATATTGTTCTTTTTTACTCCAACACAGAACAGTTGTATGACTGGGAATGGACATCACAGCACGTACGTGAAGACATAGATAAAGTGAATGGGCAGATGTGGCAGAAGAGGATAATCATAAAACAATTCCCAAGCTACCTGTACCTCACAGAAGTAAGATACATTCACCAAGTGAATCATGTTAAGTTGCAAAAGCTAGGAAAATTTTCCAGATGGCAAATCTGCCTCCCAAGATTGCAGCTACTGACCATCAAAGCTTCCTTTGGCTATAATGAAGAAATGTTTACACCCCACTGTACACTGAAAGAAAGCACAGAAAAGCGTTATGCATTTAGTTTCTAAAAGTAGTTAAAAACATCATTATCCTAATACCATTGTCAAGACTTCCTACTGCTAAAAGGTTACACTTAGAAAGGCTTAAAGTGCAGTGCATTTTCCAGTCTTCCAACAGTTTCACTCATCTTCTCAAATATCAGAGGTTAGATGATATTATATACTTCTGCATACTATTTACATGCACTGGGGTGGTATCAGATGAGTCAGACACTACCAGAAGCACACATACACCCTGCTCCTCACTCTCTACAACAGGTTTGTAAAGACAGGAATGCTGAATTACTGCATTAAGCACATCAGAATAAAACCTGCACAAGTAAAGCCCAAGTCCAAAATGCAAGGGTGCTTTCTAAGTGAGGTTATGCAGAACTTTATGTTGCACAGCCTTTGACAACCCCTCCACACACCACCGTGGTAATTACTGCATCAGCTGGTCCTCTCCAAATCCTTCTAAAGAAAACAGTTTCATATTAACATGACTCTGAATGCACCCCGATGCATGAGGCTGTCCCTGGTAAAACTGTTCACTACAGTCTTTAAGTTCAGAGTCAAGCACACAGGTGCTATGACAGCTATGTCTAACAAGTAGGAGCATGTCTTTTGGTGCGACTTTCAAACATCATCTTCAATTTACTGCCCAAATATGTCACTAAGGTTTTACCAAAAGGATACTCAGAAATGACTTAAAATATTCACTACCACAAATAGCAAATCTGAAGCAGAAGACTTAATTTTATGATGACCTCCAAAAGGATCAATACTCCCAATTTATAGAAACTAAGGCCAGCAGAAATAAGGATCTTGCCATAAACTGCAGGATGTCCAGTGCAAATCTGCAAACTTTTATTTATCATCACTCTGCAGAAAACAAAGCCACCTCCTTGCTTCACAGATAGCATTAGCAAGTACTTAGACATCTGTTTGGTTTGAGCTTTTTGTGGGGATGACTACAGAAATTAATCTGCCCTTAGAAGTATCAGGCACTGTAACCATATATTAGTATTTGTTTTAAGGAATTATCAAGTAAGCCAGGGAACAAGATACAGAAAATTACCTGATTAATTGAAACTGCTACAGTAAAGGATTGCAGTCAATCAGTAAGTGAAATTCAAACATTATATTTCTCTAATAT
This sequence comes from Atrichornis clamosus, assembly GCA_013400975.1. Classification (NCBI taxonomy): domain Eukaryota; kingdom Metazoa; phylum Chordata; class Aves; order Passeriformes; family Menuridae; genus Atrichornis; species Atrichornis clamosus. The sequence continues at coordinate 101,509 of WBMZ01007844.1, read as the reverse complement.
TTTTATAAAGAGTATTCCAAATATAACTTACATTCATGAACATGGATGAAAATCAAGGGCTGCTATTTAGATCTCTGGTCACAATTACTGCTCAGATTAGACCGTAGCAAACTTGTTAAAATTACCAGAAAAAAATACTGTATCGCATATTTCAAAACAACCATTCTGCAAATCCATACTAAAAAAACCTCTAATATAACTTCATTTCATACAATTTCATTAATCGCAGCACAAAACGTTTACCACTAAAGAATAGTGTTTAAGAACACCTGTCCATTATGCACATGATAGCTCTGTCTTATCATTATACCCCGATGCTGCAGCTATCTTTTCTTGTCATATGGTATGAGGCAGAGAACAAGGAGTGTTGTTTCAGTCCATTTCAAGAGCTACGAACACTCACTGGAAATAGTTACCATTACTAAAATCCTATCTGGTCCTCGAGATGGTGCTACTTCAACTGTAACTGAAATCCCTTCTGCAGTCTCAGAACCTGGTGATGTACACAAAAGGAAGGCAGTATGTTAAATAGCCTCTCAGCTCAGTTATTCCTAGCAGTATACCAGCAGAGACACTGTAAAAATACATTTGTCATCAGCATGGCAAATTTATCAAGTCAAAGAACCACTGCTTACACGAAGCCTGGAGGCTGTACTTAGTCAATGTGCATGAGCATAGATGGTGGATCAGCACACTAACTGTGCCTGAACACTAGATTGTAAGTGCTAGACTAGAATAGGCAGCTTTTACATGCAAGTAAATTGTAACTCCAAGCTCTTTACCTTTGGCAGCTCAAAAACGGCCCCCACAATACTAAACCTCCACACAACTCTAAAAACAAAACACATAATGCATCTGGTAACCTTTTCCTGGTTCCCTATAAAATAATAATTTTGTGATGAATGCATATGCGTCTGAAAGACAAATTCAAACAGCTTAAAATTCTACTGCAAAACACAGCAATTCTTAAATAATTACTTTACTTTTACAAACATTAGTAGACATTGACACAACCAGCCTGTGCATAATCATTACTTTAACATGCCTGAGAGCCAAACAAGTCACCTTCCAAGGCAGTCAAGCAGGAATTATCTGTACCCTGCAGAGCCTACAAATGTAGTGCAGACATGACCTAATGATGCTGGTTAGAAAGCAGTGGGGAGGGGATGAGTTCTCAAGCCTGGGCAGCAACCTGCAGGTTCTTGACCCAGGCTCAGCATTACAGCACTATAACAAGATCAACATTCACTCTAAGTAAGACTGAGCTGTATGCCAGACAATCTATTTTGGGTTTTGATCAAGTTATACCTCACTCGTCCTTTGAATCCAAAAGTCAGCTTTCAATGAAGTAAATGCAATTTAACTTTTTTCTTTCTAAGTGAGTCCTGAAACACTTCTAACACTTCATAAAACATTATTTTGTTGGTGCCTACTATTAACTTCTGTATCCATGAATTTTAATATTGGCATGTGTGACCAACCAACATGCCTGTTGAAAAAATACTATTTTTTCTTTAAGAAGTGGTATAACTGTGCAAACTGAATGACATTTACTGAAAGAGAAATTAGGTGGGACAACATATCCTAAGCAAAGTTCAAAACTATATTATTTTACAGAGATTCAATCCATGAAAATGTGTTTTAAACTTTAAAAAATGAAAAAAACATTACTAGCGCTGTAAAGTATATACAATCAGCTGCATTTCAAATGCTTGTGAAACCACAAAAGCAAACTGCATTCATAACAAACCCTTAAGTACAGCAAGAATAATGGTAGAAATAGTCTATGGAGAAGCAGCTTTTCATGTCCAGAATTAGAAAAAAATTAAAATGTACCTTGCATGACAGGTGGAAGAGTTGGAAAGTTCAGGAGTGGGGTTTTAATCTCTTAACATCCTCTGGAAAATCCCTTCCAGTTAGATTCTAAGAAAACAAGCTTATCCCTCTGATGTTTGATAAAAGGATCTAACTTCTTTTGAATTTCTTTTGAAGATTATTTGTGGTTTCTCCAAATGTTATATTGTTATAGGATATATTGTTATCCTATGTACTTAACTCTGATTCATTTCTTGCTTCAAAAATCCAAATTCTGTTTACTTTAACAGCATATTACTGTTACTGAAATATCCCAGGAGAAAGAAATGGATTTAGATTTTCAAAGAAAATGGTAAAACAAAAACAAAGTTGGTCATCTCTAACATCAAAAAAAAATGAAAACAAAAATGCACTAGTTTATCATGTAAATGCTTTGAGTCACTTGCAAATTGCTGGAATTCATCTTATATTTAGTTGTGCTCCTGTCCTAACAAAAGCAGTAATGCTGCTAAGCTTGTTACACAAATTCAACCCCATCACTGACATGCCTGATTTCTAAACTTAGCTTCTTTGACATGAGCAAGCTAGCAGCAAATGACACATACTCAGAAGCATCCTTCTCTTTCCAGAGTAGGTACAAATTTTCTCCAAAACATATTGTTATGTGACTAAGGAGCAGCAATCTGAATTTCAGTTACAATCAATCACAAAATTCCTGGAGATTTCAGAGGGACATTTTTGCCAATAAGTAGCAAAGGCAATAATCCAAATTACTATAGGTGGAAAGCCTTGCATTTCAATTTCAGTCCAAGCATGTATTTTGGGACTCTTAAAGCTCTACATATATAGGGGATATCCTCCATTACTACAGAAAGATAAAGCAAGGACCATCAAGAGTGGTGTTTCATAGATCACATGGCTGAAAGACAACACTTTCCACTGGAGATCTTCCTGAAGTGCTGAAGGATAAGAGAAACAAAAGAAAAAAAAGAAGGAATAATGCATTTTTCTAGAGGGCCAAGACAGAAGTCACGAAGCCCAGGTGAGTTTGGTCATCTGTGGGAGTTCTGTTTAGTCTGAAGTCAGTGACCGTCCATTGCCCTGCAGCAGATGGGTGAGAACAGCAGCTCCTGCGTGCAGAGTTCCCACCAGCCTTACTCAGAGCCAAGGGAGTCCCCAGGAGGTGTGAGAAGCTTGCTAGGAGTCTACATAAATAGATAGACATGCTTCTTACAGCTCCACTGAATACATCTTGGGGTTCCTCTCATTCATCTCTAATGAGGAATATGGTACTTGAAATATTACTAAAAACTACAACAAAAAATGCAAATTCATTTAAAGTTATTTTCTGTAAAGAAAAGATCAGTATAGTTTATGCATATTTTATTATATCCTAGATGTCTGATACAAGCAACTTCTTGTGCTCACTGGCTTTCTTAAATTGAGTATACAAACACACTTAACAACTGCTATACCAGGTGACTCATATCAAAAATGCACTGAGAATATACTTAATACAATAACATATCCATTCCCTCATTAGGAAAAAATGTAGATGCCAAATAGTGGCATTCAGCCATTTCTTAATCCCACACCAGAAGAATTAGTCATGATACAATAAAGAAGAAAAAGCAAGTTTTATTTCTTTCACCCCCTGAAAATGCTTGCTGAAAAAAGTGTTAAGGTAATTCAAGTTTCCTCAACCTCTCAGGGTTCCAACTTTTTTTAAGCAGATCAGTTCAAACTGAATATGCTTAAAGAACACTTGCAAATCCTACTGCTAATCTCTCTCTCTTCATTTTGGCTCCTCCTTTACTTTGATCAGACACTCCCTCCCGCTTGATCCTCAGCCTCTTCCACAGCCCAGCTAAAAGCAAAAATCAGCCAGGAATGAAACAAAGTGCAAGACACTGTGCTGCAGAAGTCAGCCAAACCCAAATAAAGCAAGCTTATTTTCTCTGCTTCCTCAAAAGCAGAGAAAATAAGTGTGATTGACATATGGCAACTCAAAAAAATCACTCAAGCAAGTGTTTACTGAATGACCCGTGGAAGACTGAAAGCTGACAGAAAACCAGGAAACGTGGAAAAACAGAAGTTAGCTCAGTTACCAGCATTTATGGATTTGACAGGTAGAGTACATAAGCATCCATTGTGTCATTCACATGTTTGATAAATGAAACCAATTTCAGCACCACTTATTACATATCACAGGAAGGTATATTTAAAGTAAAAACATAAGTAATCAATTGGTTAAAAAAAAAATCACTATGATGCAGTGCTTGTGTCTTTTCAGAAATGTGTTCTACACTAAACTGAACAAAATTTGCATTAAAACGTACTTAGCATTTTTCTTATTACATATATAGCACTAACAAAATGTTTGCACGTAGGAGGTTGAAAAGTTGACAGGTCTCAATAATAAATTAGCTGCACTAATGTGTCAGCATTAAAAAGTTCTCATTGACAATTTTTATAAGTGAACAAGAACACAAACATTTCTGTCATTTTCAAAACCAAGCAACATTTCAGAACCACCATCACCACTGACAGTATGTGATCATTACTGCTAATGTACTTAGCATAATACAAAAAGTGAGAAATCAAAATGAACTAATTGAATTGCATAAACAAGAACACGCACTACCCCATACATGAAAATAGCAATTGAGTACTCTTGCAATACATTTTTTTTTTTTAACCAAATAAGGCCTCAGCAGGTAGAAGGGAAAAAGCACAAATCGAAGAGCACTTAATTTTACCAGCATCCCTAACAGACGCTGTGATTTGTGGCCTCATAACATAGTCCTTACTTATATTCCAGATCTGAAAATTCCTTCAAAATGCTTCTTTAGAACATTGAAAAAATACGGTATTTGCAAATGTGTAAAATAATACATAACCTAGATCAGGGCATCAAGCTTTCAATGTCTCCTCACACAAGTTAGCAGTTGCTCTGACAGGAAATTAGACACCTGAGACACATTAGATCAGCTATGGCCAACCTTCATCTTCTGGAACACAGAGACGGGCAAAGAAGCACAAGTGCAAGTCTTGTAATGACGTCTACAGCACATGGCTGTTTAAGCCATGCAGGGAGCAGAGCTAATCCAAATAATGGTGCGATGAGGAAGGCAGCTCTGCCATCATCTCTAGCTCTGGCCCAAGCAACTTCATCCCTCTCCTGCAAAAGGAGAATACATGGACAACTAATGCCATTCCCAAACTGCAAACTTATCTCAGACCGAGATATAAGTGAGGACACAAGTCTCGGCCACACAAAGATTTGGTGTGCACCACCTGAGGTTCAAAGGCAATTCTTGCATCCAAAGGCAATCCTGCAAATACACACTTCTAAGTCTACTGAAGTTTACTGGAGCAAAGACCTACCAAAGTTTACTGATAAGCCACTTGAATATTGAGCATATGCTCATCTTACTTAAAAAGAGAATCCTGTAGGAGACTGAAACTTTTCAGTAACTATGGCAGATAATTCAGTAGACTTAGAATAATGATTAGCTTTTCATATGATTGCAAAACCAAAGAAGAGTTCAAAGGAAGACAAAAATATGAAGATCAATTAGAGGAAAAGCTTAAGAAAACCACTCTATTTTTAACTCTTCAAAAACACAGGCAGTCAAGAATGTAAAGAGGAAAATGTAGGTCCTAAGAGTCTAGAAAATCTGCATATTAGAGTAGCTCATTCTCAAAAACTCTGAAGTCACTTCATAAAACATGAAAAATACTCTTAACTTCTTCCAAACTTTCAGTGGCAGAAAAAGCATAGCTGGTACTGCAGAGATACAAAGTGGTGACTTTTGGTTTCGGTGTACTTCACTCAAGACTACTTTGGCCTGTAGGTGACAGAACTTCTGGGAGATATTTGCTTACAGTAAAAGTTCTGGTTTAGTTAGGATATTATAAAATTAGACTAGCAACAAACTCCCCCGCCACAGTCATACACATACTGCAGAACCTTTAAACTTCACACTACTTCAATATAGGTACCTGAAAACAGTCCCAGTCTCACAGATGACAAATCAAACCCACAAAAACTTAGTGGTTTCTCTCAAACTAAAAAAGTAAATGAAACAGAAAGGATGACAATTCTTCATTTCCCTAAAACCCAAGCATCATTACCCAGATGTAAAGAGTACACATTTCACTTTTCCAATATTTTAAGATGTTCATGCACTGATCGCTATGTTCACTGATTCCTTGGCCCAGGGACAGCTTACAAATGTTTTTGTATCTTTGTTTTTGGCTGTGTCATGCATCAGTATAGAACAATTAAAACCTAGTTTCTAAAGTAAAGGATATTTAGAGCTAATAACCTCTTCTCATTAAACCATTGTCTTATCTAGTATAGCAGGAGTAAAAAAAGTACTGTAACTGAACTGATTATATCCTCTTCCAGAGGAAGTGCTGACCCCAGTTCACTGATAAAAATAAGGTTGCCCTCTTTCATAACTTATTCTCAAGACTTTAATGCAACTAGGCTGTTCTCTTAGACTAACAGATTTAAGGTCTGGACAAGAAGTTGGAAAGTAAAACCATTTAGTACACGGTAAAATCCCAGCAGTGGGAAAAATGTCTTCAAAAACTGATCCCAAGTTCTCCTGTTACTCTTGCTAGCAACATCAACGAGATCAACACCAACTGTACCTCACATGTACAACCAAATCGGACAAATGCCTCCAACACTGTTTCAGTTAAGTCTATTCCTAAGATACTGTCTTTATAAAACAAGGTATGTAAAAAAATTAAAAATGGCCTGTACTTTGATTTGGTGGTTAGTGGGGTTTTTTTGTTTGTTTGTTTGTTGCTGCTGCTTTTTTTTTTTCTTTCCTTTTAAGATGGGTAGGATCTATGAGATTTTTATTATTTCATGCATGTTTCTAAAAGAACTGGAAGCCAACATCCAAATGGTTCAAGTTATATGCATAGCAAAGACCTCTAGGTATGAGGTACAGAAACTTGGTCCAACATATTCTGAAAAATGGATAAGTTAAGAAAATGATAGAGAGCACTGCACATAGATGCACAGATGGTGTCACGTCATATGTGAGACAAATAATTACTTCCTCTTGAAGATGTTTCTCAAATGAAGAAAAAATGCTTCTAAGCCACATCAGCCAATTTTGAAGTTTATACTTGAAACAAGCAGCTGCAACTGATGTTCTTCATAGTGGCTTATGCACAGATATGATCTTGAAGTACTCCCAGTCTTCTCCATCATTCAATTCTAAAGCTTCAGAAAAGAAATGGATACCTCACCACATTTTTCAAGACAGTTTAATTTCTTCCTTTTCCCATCTGCACACACTGCACCTATTGCACTAAAATATGCATTTTCTTCATCTGAAATTGTGTCTTCAAGTTATAGTCACTGAAAGAGTTCTCTCTTGGAGAGATGCAGCATTAGAATATTTTCAATAGCTACCAACAGAGAGCAGGCAAAAACTCTTCAAAAAGTTTGCTACGCAAAACTTATTACGGAGCTGTCTGAAATTTCAGAAACAAAATTCCTTTGTCACATACAAGAGTGTTGTGATACTGTCCAGTTTCAGCTTGCTGTCTCTTCAAATACCAGGAATCTCAATCCATGCTGCCATTTTCAGAAGACTATTGCACTTGTCCAGAATTCACTCAATTGCAACTGGTTCAAAAGTTTCACAAAGTATTCATATCTTTAAATAATTTAAATATTAATCTATTTTCTGTTTATCCTACTTATAGACCTTGCATTTTATGACTGGAAGAAAAGCATTCATGGAAAAAAAACCATTCTGAAAGATATCTCAAATTCAGAACGCAGACATTCCAAGAGATAGAAGCCTTAGTACATTAAGATATGCCATTTACTTGGGACACTAGCTTTTCAGAAGAGATTGTGGAAGAAGCATAGTGCCTTACTGAATAGAGCTGGGAAATTATATGATACCTAGTAATAGCAACATCGGATCAGATCTCAGGATGTGATAAAAGAGAAAGTCTAATGACATGCACACAGAGGGAAGGAATGCTATGAAAATAAAGAGCATGGGCATACTATTTTGCACACAGCTCAAGCCAATAACTGCACCATTACTCTTCTTATCCCCATTTACAAGTTCTTTCAGGAAAACGCCTGGGTTTTGTAACAGCACTACTCAGAACAAAGCACTTCTAACAATGGCCCTCAAGTAAGTAAGGAAAAGCTATGCAAAACCAGACTTACCGGAGAGATCCCTAACATTTTCATTCATCATAACATATATACATAACATCCATCAACACAGCTTTACTACACCAGCACAGAGAAGCAGTTGCAGAGGCAGAAGTCCTTGCCACCATACGCTTTCTAAGGACAAGACTGACAGCATGGTCAAGAACACTGCTGTAGAACAGCCTTAAGGTTAAAAGTAGCCTTTATGTATAATATAGGAATAAATGGATTTGTAACTGACATAAAACTCTTTCACTGAAGAGACAGAAATTTAAGAGGGCATAAGAGAAATAACATTTCCTTAACTTCCCCCCTCCAGTTCATTACATCCAGCAGACACATTAAAATAAAATGAAGGACAACAATACAGCAGGAATAAAGGCTGGGGAAAAATACTCAGATAGGGACAATGATTGTCCAGACTACCAACCCACCTACTCTGAGGTTTTGTGATGTCTAAATTTATGCTAATCTTAAGGGAGCAAACAGATATGAGAATCGTAATTCCCAGCAGTGCTTCTATACAAGTTGAGGAATAAAGTATCATCACTTAAAACAATTAGACATAGAATATGAAAAAAAAATGTTACAAGGCTACTTAATTCCTCTGCCCAGATAAATGTGTCATAAGAAGTCCAGGTTCAAAGAATTTTTATTTGCTCTGTAATAATAACATACAGTACTGAAACCGCTACAAATAAGAACAATATTTGTTCTTGTAAAACAAGTGAATTTGAAGATCCTAAATGCATGCTTACCTGGTTAAAATTGTTTTTCATTGAAATTTTAACTCATAAGCTAATATTTCTGTGACTGCAAATCACTGGTGTCAGTCCTTAATGTGATAAACATTCTGTTTATCAAAACATATAATAAATAAGATAAACATATCCTTCTTTTAAAAAAAGGACGTCACATGGAACAACCAAACACATTACTGAAAATTTACCTCAGATTTCTAAAAAAGTAATACCAGAAAAAGTTACCATTAAGAATGTAATTTTTTAAAATCATCAAATTTAAATATCTATTATATTTTATAACTCCTATTACTGGGGAGTTATAAGAAAAATCCAACTTGTGTTACTATGCATGGGAATAGTGTGAAGCAGATGCATGTCATTCTCACCTGTTCTCTGTATTCTCCTAATTATTTTAAAATGAAGAATGTTTATTTGCAAAGAATACTTTCCTATAGCAAATGACATGGAAGACAGCATTTCAAAAGGGTAATCATGTTCCACTGCATCCAACAGGACAGTAGCCATTTACCTGTACCCCCTGTACTTCCAAGTGCAGTTCAAGGTCCCAGTACTTCCCTCTGCATTTTGTGCAGTTTGGGTCCAACTTCACAACAGCTCAGCTTTCCTTTGAAGTACTGCCACACTGGGGCTGTTTAAGAATGAAATCTGCTTGCCCTTAGGGCTTGATAGAGTTAAAGGGCAAAATCCTGGCTCCATGTGAAGTCAATGGGCAGTTCGCCACGTAATTCAATTGATCTAATATTTCACAGTGACCTTAAGGGTATACCAAAAAGCTTGTACCCATGTATCCTGCCCTTGCTTGCAGGAGTAGTGGTGGCATGTACTAGTTTTGAACAGTAACACCTGGGTGGCAACTAGAATGCTCTTACTTTGAAAGTTCACATGAAGGTCGCAAGCATTTGAGCAAAATTATGGAACAGAACACTGGTTCATCAACACAACTTATCTTCTGGTTGGGACTAAAAAATTCATTTTAAAATTTAGAAACTACAGAACTTGAGAAAATATTCACTTAGTCTAGATCATTTTAAAGAAAAGGATGAAGCAAATAATATTTTATTTCACCTCAAGAAGTCACATGGTTTTCAATATTAAGCAAAATGTGGCTGTACCAGTGCCAGATCACAAATGCTCCAGGAGAAGTTGCAGAGACAACATAAGCAGGACATATTTCACATTACCACCCCAGCATCCTCAACCAATTACAGTGGCATGGCATTGGATGAGTATATCAATTTGTATAACCATGCGCAGGTGCAAATCCATAGGGAAGGTTCTATAAAAGCAGTTAAGCAGTTAAGAGAACAGTTGATCAAAAATTCTTACTATAGTATATAGAAAATAAGTTTTTAATCTATCAGGAGCTCAACAACATGCGATTACTTGTAATCAATTACACTGTTTCTCACATCTTTATAAAACAAGATTTAAATGCTCCCAAATACAAATCACACAAATGTACTCTTACAGGACTGCACAGATAACCTGTGGAAAACCCCAAATATTTTCCCATGTTTTACTTCTCACACTCGAGTAAAACCATCCATTCACTGACAGATGCTGGGATGCTTGGATCTCTACTTTTTAAAATTCCCTTACAGAAATAATAATCTCTTTCATAGTTAAAAATACTCCTCTTCCCTCTCAGCTAATGTATATGGGTACTTTATATCCTTATTTAGAAGCCTGGCAAGAAACACAGAGGGAGACTGACTTTGCATAATGTCTCTCTTTCCCACTTTCGACATTTTAGCATAATATTAAGACCAACTCAGTAAAGTCAACTGCAAAACATCTACTATGCTTTCTCAGTTTTTGACTAGAAATTAAATCAGCAATCATTGTTCAGAAACATTGTTAATACCATAAGCTTTCCCTCATACCTAAAATTTCAAAAATTAATCATAATAAAGGCTGCAGTTAGTATTTTTTATTTTAAGACAGACACCATAGTATTTGTACAGTCATTAAAAAACATTCTGTACTTATTTCCATCATGTAAAATGAAAATATATTCCATCACTGAAATTATAACACAACCTAGCTTCTCCTAGATAGCCCAGGAGAGGGAGAAAGGGGGATGCCAATTAATCCAATTACTGACAGAGAAGCTATGAGGATGAGTACTTATCAGGTCAGGTTCAAAAACACATCAGAAGCAACAGTGTTAAAAAAACAGAAAAAAGAAAAATGAAAAAAGAAAAAAGCTCGCACTCCCTGTGCTGAGTAGCACTATTAAATTCAGATGCAGGGCTGTGTTTAGGTTGGACAGGCCCCAACAGTAGAACAAAGTCAGTCTGTCTTAGTACCATAACCAAATTCTACAAGTTAACAGCTTTTCATGAAAAGCTGCCATTTCAAAATGTCAATCAAACCTGAATATAAGTGGGAACTCCTGCAGAAATAACCAGCTGCAGGTTTGAAAAACATTTTTCACTGAAAGTGGAAACACAAAAGATGTTTGAATGAGATCTCTTTTCATTCCTGTAACAGTAGACGGTCATTTTCACAACATCAAGGACAAAAACACAAGACAAAATTGCAAATAATGTCTTGAAAGAACCATTTGCAGGGGTGATGAATGATTCAAGTTACAAATGACAGAATTATTGGCAAATGGGAACTCATTAATATGAAAAAGCTTCTCCTAGAAGACTGCAGTTTGTCTCCACTTTTTCTCATTGTATCTGAATGATTAGGTTGTATGTATTAATTTCAATACATGTTTAATATTTGCTTTCTCACCTTGAGGCAGCAGCTTGCACCAAGATCATCCGACTTGCCATGTAAGTCTTGATGGGTGTTTAGGTGTTTAGTAAACAATTGAAATACTTTCAATTGATAAAAATGTAGATTTTAACAGAGCAAAGTTAAAACTTTCGATCTACCCACAGAGAGAGCACAAGTTTTCTCATTCAGTTCTGTACATCCAAACATAAGTCATATTTATTCAATAAACCAAGGGAAAAATATTTATACAAGTGTACATTAAAATGGAAAAGCAGCTTACCAACATCACTTTGACTACATTCTCCTTTCTAAAGAAAACAGCAGGAACAAAGCCATTTTCTCTGTTATCTGAAAGATGCATACCATCTCTGAAAATGAGTTTGCTGTTCAAATATCAGCTTCATCAATTTCTTATTCAACCACTGGACTAATGTAGCTGTGATTTGTTTCACTAATTGCCACATTGAATGCCATGAAACAAATTTAGTCAACTGGGAGCCTTAGGGAAGCGTTATACCAGGATATATGATTTCCCCCTCCAAAAGTTAACACCTGCACGGTAGTACCATTATTCAGTTTTCTTATTATAAATGATTAATAACAGAATAAATTGGACAGTAGATGAACACCTCAGCATGTCTCAGAGTTTAGAGTTTTAACACAGACATGCTGCCCTATACACATTTACCTCCTTCCCAGCGTGACTATCAGTATGGCCATCACAATGAGAGAATGTTAACTCTTTTGAGCGACACCACCTTTATCTTAAGGTACGCTTTTCACTGAAGTGAAAACACGTTTACAAGTTAATAAAAATCACAAATTAGAATGTGGTGAAACAGCACAGTTATATTAAATGTAATTGAACACAGTTAAGACTTAAGAGTTTGAAGAGATGGAAATAACATGATTCCTCAGCAGTACACACTGAAAAATAAGATGCTGCACAACATAAAACTGAAACAACTTATCACTTTAACTTCAATGTATTGAGATATCACGTACATCATCCAATTTCACACTGCACTGTTTTCTATAGAATAATTTCTGATATCCCAAGCCTTAATCTTCATATTACATCAAGCTGCATTTCTCTAGCTGCAGTCTGCAGCACACTACCACAGTTATCTTAGAATCTTTCCTTGCACTCAAAGTTCACTTCACTAGAATGACAACAGAAATTTATCAATACTGCTCCCAACAAGAAGACAAAAATACATCAAGGTTTTTCATCACTAGTTGTTGTTCTTATCACTTTGCATCAACAGCATTTGTTTTTAAGTAAGCTGGAGTATATACGGTCTACTCTGGGGTTTTGGGGATGAATCATTAGCTATATGAAGAAATAGTTGACCATAAAATGATACTACCCAGCCATTTAAAAACTGAGACCAAAAAAATGGAAGAAGGAAAGAAACAAACTCTGCCAAAACTAGTGCCTTAGCAAGCAGAGTGTTTTCGAATATTCTCAAAAGCATCTACTATTTACTTCAGGAAACAGCTTACAAGTCAAAACACGCTGGAGATTTTTTCATTTTGTTTTGCTTTGAGCTGCCAATTGTTAGTCAAGATTACTATTCATTTTACAGGAGTGTTAAGAATGCAAATGGTTAACAGTAGTATAAACTATATACTTGGTTTAAGTTTGAATGTCTAAAACTATTACACACTGCATTCATCTGCATTCCCTGTTTATGGGAATGAAATATGTAGTCATTTGAAGTCCACAATATGTATACTGTGTTTGTAATAACTGCAGATTTTACAAGCACATTATTCTTTCCATTAGGATTAAAACCTCACCGAATAGCAATTTGTGAAAGAATTCTAGCAGGGCCCTGAGCCCAGAACTCTGACCTCTGATGAGATGCTTGGCAGCAACAAACTCTAGGTCTAAGCAAAACATCTGGTTTGAGTTAGACTTCCTGAAAAAATAGCCCCTGTACTGGGGAAACTGGTATTCACTCAGCTTTGTCTATACACTTTGACTGACTGCAACACTGTTGGTGGGGGGGGAGTGTAGGAAGAGAGAAAAAAAAAGCTTTGCCAGAATGCACGTCAATCACCGTAGACTTCTTGGTGGCCTCCGAAGAGCCAGGCACTTACACTAGGAGACACTGTACACGTTTGTTCAAGCTTCTTGGGCTTTTTGCTATTGTACTTCACAGATCAATGTTTTTTTCAGAATTAGTGCCAACTCTGAATTATCTAATTCAAAACTACAGTTGAGCTCAAGATATAAATTTTGCCTGAAGGAATAGTTTCTGCAGATTGTTTTTAAACAATAATTGTTTTATCGTCATTTTTCTTGCAGATTTAGACAATCACTGTCATCATAAAATGAATGAGAATATTCCCAACAAAAACAAAAACTCCCACTGCCAAGAAATTTGTAAGAACAGCAACAGCTTTTGGTTGACTCCCAAAATTTTTCATAGGCAACACATTGTTACATGCAGTACATAGATAAGAGTCACACAGAAGGGTAACTAGCAAGAATGCTGATACAGTGGGGCAGGGTGCTCTGAGCCTCCTGCTCACACCTGTAATCAGCAAAAGCTCCAGCAAAAAGGGTAAGAAAAGGATAGAAATGCTTCACGCTTCTCACTTTCCTGAGATGGGAAGTACACCATATCACAGCATAGGTGAAAATGAAGAAATGCACAACAACTGCAGGCTCAGGAAGAGCTGCACTTTGTTCGAGCTGGCAGCCCTGGTAAGGAGCACAAGAACAGCTTGGTGTGGTGGGTAGGACACAGCTTCAGTTACAGATGTGACTGTCAAGAAGCATGTGGCCAAACTCAATTCACCAGACAGATGTTTTCTTTGCAGGAGAGTTTGTATTTTTAAATATCATAGTGAACTCTTTTGCAAGTAATTTAGCCGTAACAATGGAACAGCTAGCAGTAGCTACTGAGACCTGTTACATTCACAGATAAACACAGCAGCATGAAATGTCTTATGTAGGCTAGGGAAACTCAAAATAATTGAACTTGAAAGCAACAGATAGAGAATTTAATGGAGATCTCTATCAATACATTCATCAAGGCTGCATATACACACATGTATGTATAAGAGATGTGTGAAAAAGTTTATCTATATACAACTTTGCTATGTACTGATGAATTTACCTACGCTGGCACTATTAGTAGGACCTATTTCTAATAGTTGAACACTTTTCCTGTACACTCCCTACGTGATAAAAATGTATTGTGGTGAAAAAGCCTATGAAAAATTATTTTCTTCTATCTACTGCTTTATTTTATATGAGTCTGTCATAAGACTGTATATTGTTAATGTGCTCATAGTTTATTTTCTTCCTGTGATTGCTAATGCAATAATATTTTTATGCCTGTTCTAGCAGTAACTTTACACTGGAATTAAATGTCAATTTCTACTTTCCACCTTCAAAATTCTAAATTAAATGCCACTGATACCGACCCCCTGCATTCAGGCAAAATGCAGCCACCAACTCACAAAGGGACATTTATAAAATAAGCCTTGCTTGTTTGAACTGCAACACTGCCATCACTGGAGTTTCAGCCGGGAGACTTAAATAAATAAAAATAAACCAAAGTAATAAACACCATGTTTTATGGAGCTGCACAGAATGAAAAAAAAAAAAAAAAAGAAAAGAGAAAAGGAGAAAGAGAAAGAGGTCCTCCCAGCAAACTTAAAAGCTGCTTCTCTCATTCCGGAAGACTTCGGGCCCACACTGCTCAATGCTATTTCTGAAGGACAGTTGTGGGCCACAGGGCCACCCACACAAGTGTCCGTGAGGCCCTCTGGTGCTGCGATGAGATGCCCTTTTGTACATGACAATATACAAAACAAAACAACATTCCAAATTAAGGCAACTCAGAAATTTCTGAGTGCAACAGGAGTTATGAATCCTAGCAATATCTCAAGCAACATGAGGCATGTTGAAAAAATCAGAGCTTCTTAGCCCAAGGCTTTGTAATATACAGTTACGTTCTCCAAGGAGCTAAATTTTTCTACTACTGATGGCATTCCAGTGGCTCTGTTATCCAAATGTATGATATGAAACTTTTTTTTCTTCCTTTTGAAGAAATAAATCACATATGTCCATAGATTTTCATTTTCTGGAAGACTGAATATAATTTTAGAATCATCATCATCATCAGCTGGTTGACAGCAATAAAGACAACATTCACTTTAAATAACCCTGAATTATATACAGTTGAGTAAATTTGAATTTGTTTTGCTTTAAGGTCTTCCAAAGTTGAAGCCAACATGCTGAACAAAAATATTAAACTATCTATAACCCTGTGTCAACATATGATGCTACTGGGAATGGTAAGTGAATTAATTTTCCAAGGAAAATTAATTACTTATGACTTACAGTTGTAAAAGCAAACAACGTAACTCTGGATTAGGGCACATTTAATTTCTGTTTGGAGTAGCGATTAAATTAATTTCATATAATTCATGGTATGTAATGGAAAGCAGAACAAAGATGAAATCTTAGACAATGACTGACACAGAAAAAAGTGTATATTTATGTTCCTGATACAAAAATAAAGGTCACAGATATTAATCACTGTCTAGTGAAACCTGAATTTAGTTTCTAAAATGATTTTTTCAAAACTGTTTGTTAGGATAAGTGTTATTAGCAAGATAAAAATCTAAAAAGCAACAAATTACAAAACATCAGAGAAATATTGCATGCTATATTGTCTTAGAGAAAAAAGACTACAATTTCAGTGATATCTATTAAACGATATAAAAATTATGTCACTAAATTATTATGAGGAACAGCAACACTAACCTAAATTCCTCCTACAATAATTTAAATTCATCTCACTTTAAAGGAGAGAGGAAAAATTTGATCACAATTCCAATATTAAACTAAATATGTGCATTAACAATGGGCCACTAGGTAAACATAATGTATTAATTTCATCAGTTACTTAATTTTATAGTAAACAATTTATGAGAAAAATAAATTCATACCCTAAGTAAAAACATATGAAAAAATTCTTGCAGCATGCCATAATTTGATATTTGTTCAAACTATGCAAATATAATTATTTTATGTATTTCATTGCAAAAGATATCAAGTTCTTACTTTACATAATACCAACCAATAGAACCATACATACCATTTATGGGTTTAAAATATCGTAAGAATTTTAATTGCCACTTCCAGTCTCCTACTGAAGGAGAGCACAAATTTATTGCTAATTTCAGATATCAAGTCAACAGCTGCTGAGCTACAAACTCACATGGAATCACTCAAAAGTACGATAGTATTGGTATTTTTCCTTATGAGTCAAATGAATATACTGTTAATTCATGAAACCAAAACAACAGATGCAACAGATGACCACTGCACAGCAAGCAGTGACTATGGAATTCCACCAACAAATAATATTTACATTTGCGATGTTTAAACTGGCCCCCCACACACATTCAAAGCAAGTGATTCACATCCCTACTGCCACTTTTACCTGACTTGAGACACTAAAGAGATGCTTTTACCATGGTAATAGTTTAAGCAATTTTATCATTTTAACATTTACATTAAAATCTGACTGGAATTCATAACATCTTAAAGATTAACTTACTTCACATAAAAGATGAATGTTTGAGCCTGAAACACAAATTCATGAACACAAATACCACGTCACGGGTACAGGTAATGCTGTAAGTAATCTGCAAGCTCTCTGGCTGTTTTTTACTGTAGCATTTTTAAGACTGTTGCAAAAAAATGCAAAGAACTTGAGTTATGAAAATTTAACTGAAACCTAGATAAAAGGAGCTGAACAATTTTTCAATGCTAAAATTGTGTATTTTCACTTAAGGTTATTAAACACTTGAAATATAAACAGGAAACCCAACAGCATCTCCCACATTTCGGAAGCTGTTAAATCAAAATACTTTTAGAATTACAGACTTTATCATCCTTTTCTCTGCTTCAGTTTTCAGACAACCAAGTGTTTCCAATCCAATGCACAGAGAAGCTATATCAAGCCAATTTGCAGGATCCCAGCCTCACAACTCCCATTTTGCTCCTCTTGCCACTTGGCTCCCACATCAGAACCGTCATCCAAAAAGTTTAAATCTGTCTGGATGGATCTTCACTCAGATTTGCCTGTACTGTAGCTCTGCTCAAGTACATTTACAGAACTGAAAAAAATAAAAGAAAAAAATCAAACTGAAATATTAAACACGCTTGCAGAGAGGGTACCCTATACCTGGGCCTATCTGCTGCTTTTATGGTCGTCTGGAAGTAAACAACCTTTACACCTATTTTTCCTGAACAATAACATGTATGGCTTTAACCCAATTACAGCACAAATTGCAAGTCTGTTGTCATATGGTGACAAAAAACTTCCTAACAAACTTCTGCCAAGAGAACTGGTAATTAAGCAATCAGAAACAAACTGACAGGGAGGGCAAATCTGTCCAGCAGCTGTTTCCTATCAACACCCTCAGATCATCCCACCTCCATATACCAACACTTCTGGAGCTTCCCTACTTTTCCTACAATCCCAGCAGCTCTGTAAAAGCCTACATAGGCAGGTACAAACTCTTTACTAATAAAAAGAAGCAGTGAGAGAGGGGGATTATTAATAATAATGTCTAAAATTTACCTGCAGTTCAAGTTGCTTACAAAGGCACACCTCTGACAAGTTTTCAAATGCTGTCTACAGTGCATTTTTGGTGACAGCAGAGAAAAGAGGCGCAGTCCACGGGCAGCTTCATGAGTGACATGTGCAGATGGGGTGATACCGCTGTGCTCTTGCACTCTTTGTAAATACACATGCACACATTTTCCTTCATTTCCTTAAAGGGGCAGCATCTCACCTCACTGAGCTGGCACGTTTTCCTGGAGATGCCAGTAAATATATACAGTGTACCACTTAAAACAACTAATAACCATTACTTCTTTCTATACCCTTTTGTTTTGCTACAAATGGCCGTAATGGTCTAGCAAAAGTTTATTGTGCTTTGCTGGCAGAACATTTGATTTCTCTTTGCCAGCCAGAGAATAGGTAGATGCAACCAGAGAGACTGCCAAATTACAGGATATGTAAGCCATTCCTGGCAGTCAGCAAAACTGCTGCTGAAGATTAAATTACGTGAATTTGCCAGAGGTGTAACTTGCTTGGAAAGGATTCTTAAGTTTTGTGCACCTACTTCAGTGGTGTGGGGAAGCATCCAAAATGTTATGGGGTAATTACCTCTCCCTGACAAAGCTGTCTGCGAAGACTTTGCTCCCATTGGACGTCAGATGGCTTGGTTCACAGGGCTTTCTTTACTTTTCAAAATGAAAAGCAAATAACTGACCCCAAAAATGACGTTGAGCAAAAAACACATGATTTTTGCTTGCTTTCCTAACAGAGCTAATGTTTCACCATCACTACAGGACAAGTAAGGATTCCATAAGTTGCTCAGTGTTAAAAATCCTGCATTAATCACAAACCTGTTCACCAGCCTACATATTCACTTAAGTAAATAAATAAATACACCCTTTTCCTTAACAACAATACACTGGGTTTTCGGACTGCCCTTAACAGTATTTTATAAGTACAGCCACTGTACTCTGTCCCTCAAAAAGTTTTTGTAAACCTTAAGACTTTGAGTATTTCTCTCTCTTTTCCTGATTTCAAGGAAAGCAATCCCTTGCAGTATGCAGCAAAAACATTCAGCGACAATACTATCTTTGCAGGAGACTGCAGGTTCACAGGAGAGGTTTAAGTTTCCTTTATTGAGGAGCAGAGCTAAGAGCACAGTGAAATACTATCCTGCATGTCCCTGTCTTTAAAGTCCCAGTGAGTTTATTCAGAGATGAGAGTCAATACAGAAGCAGCCCAGAATTTGTCCAGTTACTGTATTTTAATTTACAGTAATGAAAACATAACCTTTAGTCTACTTTTAACATTTCTTTAAGTATAGCCAGTTTCTTTCATTTCAGCCAGATTCCAGTACACCAGTATATTTTCTTTTATTAGGTTTTTCAACTTAAGGTATACCCATAATCAACCAGCTGCCATATACTGCCAAATAGGAGTGATTTACGTTTATTAGCAAGTTGTCTGATTACTGCAAGATATACAGAACTGAGCATTGGTATCCTCATCCTTAAGACATTGTTTTGTTTAAGCAAAGGTTCTCTTCAGGCAATCATTTCAATTTAAGTACAGAAAACCATACACAAGCTCACGTAATTGCAATTTTATCCAAGGAGGTTCAGTTCTTTGCTGAGCTGTGTGTGTATATTCAGTGTAGTAATACAGAAGGAATGCTGAAGCCTTTTGTAGGCAGGCTGTTCAACTGGATGTTGAAACCTGCAACCTACAATTCTGACCAGCAAACAACACTCCTGCTGAACTGTGTTTCCACAGGAGCTATGTGAATCACACAAAATAAAGCACTGCTCACCGAATCAGACATCCCATTTCCTTAATCAAAAAAAGTAAGTTGCAAACCCACACATATTTGTTTTAATAAGCTTAATAAAGTAAGCTCAGTTTAAGGCTGTTCTGTCAATCCCACATCAGAGATTTAACAAAAGACACTCTTGCAAATAATGTCATCATACACTCACATCATACATGAGTGATTCTACTGTGCTATCCAAGTAACACACCTAACTACTCATATACCCTATGGGTCAATTAAAAAAAAAACAAAATAAAGAAAAAAGTGAAATAAACTTCTTAAATATTCAGTAAAAAATACACTCTTCCGAGTAAAAAAATCAGTCAGCTCCAGTACTTTGCCCGATGCAATTAAATAAAAGCATACTACATGAAGGAGACACAACCAAAGTCGGATACCAAGAAGGATACAAAGTCTCTTATATTTCACCATTAAAAACTGGTATCTATACCTAGGAAAGAAGAAGACAAAGGTTTTCTTAAACCACACAATGATTCCTTGTGATGGCCAATGTTTGGATTCTGACAACTCGTTTGCAATCACTGACTACTTCACAGCTTGCTTTTTGTTAGCAGCTTCCTATTGAAACATAAATTTTCAGGTTTCCATTATTAGAGAAACAAAACATTTGGTTTACCCAAACTAAGCTACCAAGTTCTGTTTGCTGGGGTTTTGTGCAGTGCAAGGGACGAGCCAGCTTCTCTTGCAGTAAAGACAACAAAAATAATGGATAGGCTTGTTCAGCCCACAGCTGAATCAGGCTGACCCAACTGTGTCTGGTCATATTCTTATACTTGGAGATATCCTTGAGGTCTCCCCCTCTTTGATCCCTGTATTTCTAAAATGTTGCTATAGTTCAGCTCTCAGATACCTCCAAATGTAGTAGCATTACATTTAATTCAGCATTAAATGCACAGTCAGATTGTCTCAAGTAAGTAATATGCATTACGAGTGCTCAACAGAGTAATAAAATTTTAAGCAGTACTACTTTAAAAAATGAGGTTAACACCACACCTTTCCAATAGCCCTCCTGTTGCAGAGGGACCAACTTGAGGTTTAGAAAAACTTGGCAGTGATGATGGCACATATGATGTTTGAGGGAGGAAGATGATTAAAGAATGCAACAAACTAGAAGGGCTGCATGCAGTTTCAGCCACAGGTAGGAGAGGCCAGTAACATCTTTCCACCACTGGCTATCAGTTGCCTCTCATTGGCACTGAGGCAGGCAAGGAAGGACCCACACAGGGATGGCCTGCGACAGCAGACAGCATTCTACACAGCCTTCTAGGAGAAAAAAAGTTCCTTCCTTTCCTACAGGAACTGAGACACAACCTTATGCTAGTGCTGCTTTACTCACCTATGAAAAGTTGGGTTCCTATTTGAGAGTAAGGATTTTTTTGTCTTCTTATTCATTTCCTTTGCTCTGAAATGCAATTCCCGAACTGTAATCTTTGTGAAGCAGCTTTGTTCTCAGCTCTTATCTACATCTCCGAAGATCATTACAACTGCAATGGTAATTCATCGCCAAAATTCAGTTTACAGCATAATAAACTCTTGGGCCACTAACTGCTTATCTGCTTCTCCCTTGATAAAAATTTAGCTTTGAACTGGCATGAGGAGGTGACAAGGCAAATATATTCTGTATCAGGCAGAGTCTGGGCGTCATCTTCATGTTCAACTACAGAAGAAATCATAGTAATATGGCCTGAAGGTGATAAATTAATTTGGCTAGGATCCTGTCTGGGAGGAAAGAACAATTTTCCTAATGAGATAAAGATGAAGGAAGACAAGGACCTTTAGGCAATTGGAATTTAGTCTGAGTGAGGCCCTAATAAATCAGGTTGTGCTTCTCTTTGTTTAAGGAAATACCTGTTAGGAGATCCGGGGCCTGTTTATTTTTCTCTGACAAACTTGATTTTCTTGGCAGTGCACAAACTCAGAATCATAAATTGAAATGAGAATAAAAGCAGGTGGTCAAGTTCAAGTTTCAAAATTTATTTTCATCTAAAATAAGTAAACAAATCCCAGCTAATGGGACTCAATTTACACAGATCTCCTGCTACCTGGAAACTTGTAATTCCATATCCAAAGTATCCACACCCAAATGAGCAGATTTGCTTGGAAAACTTGCATAAGAAGAACTAGAGAACACCAATATTCTCACAAACATGGACACGAAGTACCAAGAGGCCAGATAGGAGGGATTCAAAATTCCACTGAACTAACAAGTAGAGAAGATGCAGCCCTTTCGCACAGTTCTCTTGGTGGGGCACATTCTCCACAGACTTTGAGCCAACTTGTATTGTGAGCAGCAGATTTAACACACGAACACTTCACTTTCCTGGAGCACTGCTATTATTGCTGATGGCAGCAGGAGGTCCTGTCCAAGTGGGTCACTCAGCTGAACACACAGTGTTCCTGTACCACAGTCCCATTACAAAAGCTACAGCCTTTGCCAGGCAGATTCTGCTTCACCAGTCTCTCACTTCTACCTCTGAGAAAAGACAGACATTATTGTCTCTGCCACTGCCTTTCAAGTAGAGTAGTTTGGGACCTCTGGCTATCCTAAACTGCCAGAGGCCATGTCCCAAGTCAGTCAGGCTGCTGTGAAGGCAGCAGCCCATCTCCACTCCCCCACAAGCTACACATTGCTGCCCCTCTCTTATGCCAACCCAGGACATCTCATAGCCATTACCAACACCACAAAAGGATTGGACAACTTGGGTAGGAGTAACAGAAAAGTCAGGACCACCCCTTCAGAAAGTTCACACTTTGATCAGCACACGGTGAGAGTGCAACCATCCCTCAAGAAACCACCACATTGCTTGTGCTGTATGGCTTCCATGGTCATGGGCAGCAACACTGTCTCAGCCTGTCTCTGCTGACAGACTAATCACTCTCTCTCTTTCAGGACAAGAATGCCAAAACCTGGATTTGTCAGATTCTTAAATATCAGTTTCAGGGTGTTTAAGAAAGGAAAGGTCATTCTTAAATGCTAGGTTTAGAGTTACAACAGGCTGAGAAAGCAACCACCTCTGTGAAAAGCCTGCTGAATTTCAGATCTAGACTGTGCACTGCATATTTCACCCCAGAAATTAATAAAAAGCTACAGCCAGTAATTAGATTATAAATTAAAATGTAATAAAACCTTTCAAATTGCCTTGGATATTATAAAATTCTGTACCTGAAATACTCTATCTCAGGGATTATATCAACCATTACTCTGGGACTCCCTGTGTAACACAACAGCTTTTCCCTCTGAAACATCAGCAAGTAACTGTCTCTCTAAAGGAAGTTAAGTCAGAAAAGTTTAATTCCTCTTCTCCTCCCACTCCCTTGCCTTGAGGGGAAGTCACAAGAAAGGTGTCATGCCCAAAGAGCAGCAGACGTTCTGACTTTGCTTTCAAGAGTGCAAATTTGCTTTTAATAATGTCACATAAAGATTTAGTACTTCAGGAATTTATGTATCTTTGAATGAGCAGGTTATAGCTTCCATGGTGATTCTTAAGAATTCCAACAGGACATGTATCTACCTCAGAGGATTTATTCAAACCATGACAAGACTTAAAAATGCAGATAGCTGGGAACTAACAAAATTTGAGATCTACCTCTATCAGGCTTTTAGGAATTATTTCTCTGAAAGTTGTCATATAACCAGTTTGGACAATAACAAAAAACACAGTTAGGCATTTACTCTCAGTACACCTGTAGTGATCAAGAAGCTTCTCTGGAAGGGCCAGGAACATGGTACTTACCTTGTTCTCTTATCATTGCGAAGGAAAAGATGCCAGCTTCAGTCTCTGAGACCGTAGTGAGCTGCTGCAATATTGCTCACTGCAACATTCATCTCATAGTATAATGCTCCCAAAACCACAAAACCACCACCAATCCCACGTCTTTTTTGCTTTAGATGTGTACTTGTACTGTCCATGTGGGTCATAGGAGATGGTGTACATCTAAATCGATACCTTCCAGACACACCAGCTCAAGTTCCTAGTACTTAAGAATTCACAGTATATTTCAAATAGTAATATTTGAATATTATTTATATTTATATTATTTATATATAAATTATTGGAATATAATTTAAATATTCCATCTGGGAATTTATTTTTTTTAATTTTGTTTAAAAAACCAACCAACTTCTCTCAATGCTGACATGGCATATATTTTTTTCCTTAAAGCAAGGATGAGCAAAAAGCTGTATCACTTTTCCTTATTTTTGTTTCAGGGTATTACTGCTACTGTTATAAATAAAAGCACTGGGCATCCACAAGTAAGGAAACCAACTATGCTTCAGATTGAAGCTCTTCTTTTTGCCAGAAGACCACCCCTTGATTTATAGCTGCCAACATTAAAGCACATTTTTACTGAAATCTGGCTCCATATATTAAAGGAATTTACAGTATTTCAGCCCTTCAATCTAATTTCCCTCAAAAACTACGTTATAGTTCATACCAAAATATTATTCAAGTTAGGTTTACCGATAAGTTTGCAGTGAGAAAGCAACGTGAGTAAGTTGTATTATCTGTGGCAATACAAGTAGGACTTATAAAAGCAGCTCTGAATGTTACTGTAGCCAACTAAGATGTTGACCTCAGTTCTTTAAAAACAAAACAGGATATACATTTCTTAGAAATTTTCCATAGCACCTTTTCTTTTTCATGCCACCTTTAGCAGTGGCAGCAAAGGATTCCAGGCTGCTAATTGCATTCTGTCCCATTAACTCTCATGAGCTTACCTGAAAGAACAGATCCAGACAGTTCTATGCTTTCTGTTCTGAATACTGCTCCAGTCTTTCAAATTTACTCACATTCTATAGTTTCAAAAATATAGAGAAAAGCATATACCATATTTTCTGGATTGTTTTTTTTGCTTCTCTATTTGGTGGGACTTAAGCATGTGCACAAATGCTTTCCAGAATCGATGCAAACATGCTATAAAATGACAGTAACTTATGTACCACTTGTTAATAAAATGCTCTTTGTAAAGAGACTTGGAAGGTAAAAGTTCCTTCTCAGAAATAATCTAGAAAAATGTATAAAAATCAGAGTTGTCCAACATTTTCCAATTCAGCTTTAGTAAATTAAAAACTTCAAAACACACCCTTTTATTACAAACTTCTAAGAAGGAATGCACCTAATAGTACAAATTAATGGCTTCTAAAGGGAGGATCAATATCTCATTGTATTTTACACAAAGAGCTAAAACCCCATTGCTGCAACAATAGAAAAAGAAAGCTTCACAGATCAGATTACCTGTCTGATTTGATGTTTTTAATAGACTATACATCTGGCTACAGCTATTTCAGAGTCTCAATCACAATCAATAAAATAGATTAAAAACAAAGGCAGTTTGTGACTTTTAAGTATTTACTTCCATCCTATCAACTCTACAAATGTCTTTTAAAGGAGCCATAACAAGTTGACAATTATAAAGCAGCATTTTGGTGTTGCTCTGTATCATGACAGGTTACTTAGATTAAATGATATGTATTATCTTACCTGATACATTCCAACTCCTATGTGTTTGGGCTCAATTTTCACTAGCTCAGCTAATGGGTCTTGGACGCGTCTAGCTATGGAAACTGAAAAACAGAATTAGAAAACAGCTATTGCTTTTCTCTGAAAAACCAGAATCATGTAATTGCTTTTGCTAAGATGTTTTGTTGGGGTTTTTTTTACATCTTCTACGTATTTAAGTATAAATAATCAAAAATAGGCAGAATCCGTTATCACTGTTAGACACAGACATCAAACGTACATAAATCAAACTTTTTAATTTGAATAATTCAAGCAAAGACCCAAGGAGATTTCAAACTGTAATCATGACATTTAAAAAGTTTTTCTAAGCCACCAAGTTAATAAATAAAACTGTGTGCACTATGTTTTTTCCCTTGTATCCATACTAAATGCACACATAACATTTAAAATTAAACTCTGTAAGAACCTTTAACCTTAAATCAGATATGTAGAAACAAATAAACACTTAAAAAAATAGCGACGTATCTGTTCACAGACTTATTTATCTAATATAGTATTACCTAAGGTATATATGAGATACTTATGTGTTTGTCTAATTCAACCATAAAATTCAATGTTCACTTTGGAAATAGTTCTTGGACTTTACTAATATAAACTGCATACCAAAACACATCGATTTGCAATCTGTCGTTCTTATAACCACATTTAGAAAAACAAAAGCAATTTCCAACATTTCTGATGCCATTAAGAGCATATGGGAGGAATCTTTAGTCTTCTAAATCCAAATGCTGAATCAAGACTCCATTTTTGAAGGCTGTATTTATTGACAAATCCTTTGCTTACCAAAATCTCAGAAAAACCCCAGCGTATTTCCAAATATCAATTTGGAAATATGGTCTGATTCTGCAGCTACTGGGTTCCATTCAGTATTTACAACTGCGCTCTCCCACATAAATGAAACTAGAAGAATTCTGTTTACCAGTACTACATTTAGAAACTTTTTTCTCCAGAGTAAAGACAAAACAGGTTAGCTGGTTTAGCGGCTCTTAGAACATTCATTCTACCAAGTGAAGTAAACACTGATGAAGAGCGGAAGTGTCTAGAGATACTCCAGAAGTCCTTCCAAATAAGGACCAAAGATCTTAAAAAAACAAAAAAGCCAACAACCAAGTAAAACCCTAAGAACCAAGAATCCATAAGAAACAAAACCCAAAAGAAAAAAAGACCCAAACAAATAAAAACACCCGAACAACTCCCCAACTCACTAAAAATTAAAAACAAAACACAAAGCCCCCAAAATAAAAGAAAAAAGCCACTTAACAATGCTACAACCTTGTTGCCAAGGCTGCTTTTTCTACCACATGCAGTTGCGCAAGAATAAGATAAGCAGGAAGAAAGCTGTGGTCCTTTAAAAGCTATGTCCGGAACAAACCCCACAGGGCACCACTCATTTCAAGAGACATTTACTAAAATTTATTTTATATTTAAACACATTTTTAAGCAAATCAGGAGAGAGTTAGAGGAAGAACAGGAAGGAGTCAGGAGTGAATACATATATGCACAGTAGTTTGGTCAACAACGCACACCATGTTTAAATAGGAAAGCTGGAAGGATCTCCAGTGTCCAACAGCTCATTTTACACATACACACACATAAGTGTATGAAAACACGAACATGACATAATTAACGTATTTTAATATATACACAAAATAATCTATAAGCCTCTTAACTGAACCACAGAAGTAATGTATTCATTCACAGAAGTGTTTAGGTTGGACACAGCTCTTGGGAACCCAGGCTGCCTTGTCCAACACCCCTGCTGAAACCAGGTCTGCTACAGCAGGTTGCCCCAGATCATGTCCAGGTGGGTGGAGACTCCACAACCTGTCTGCTCAATCCATTCCAGTGTTTGGCCACCCTGACAATGGGTAAGTGTTTTCTTGTGCTCAGATTGAATTTACTCACTCTGTGCGCATTGCCTCTTGTCCTGACAGTGGGAACTGTCATTCCCTTCATACCCATCAGGTATTTACACCCATTTGTAAGACTCCTCGAGCCTCCTCCAGGGTAAGCATTTCCAGTTTCCTTGGTTTCTCCTTACATGAAAGGTCCCCAGTCCTTAATTATCTTTGCAGCCTGATTTACACAGCAACCACCACTATTGCAGGGTGTTAAAGCCTTCACAGCATTTCAGAAAAGGACTTGACTAAACATTTGTACTTGCCAAACATTTGTACAAGCCAAAACAGTAGCCAGAGATATGCAGGCTCCTCAAACCACAACTGTGAAGTTTATCAATTAAATGCTGCACCAGAGATTTCACTTTTATG
Organism: Atrichornis clamosus; assembly: GCA_013400975.1. Classification (NCBI taxonomy): domain Eukaryota; kingdom Metazoa; phylum Chordata; class Aves; order Passeriformes; family Menuridae; genus Atrichornis; species Atrichornis clamosus. Next base: position 73,773 of record WBMZ01007844.1, on the reverse strand, counting down.
GATTTGCACTGCTAAATGCACAGTTAACGTGAAGTTCACTGCTCGGTCATGCAAGATTTTCATATCCTTTAATATCCATTTTAACATGCTGACAAAGGCAGTTTGCTAGCTAGGCTCAAAAAGCACTGTGCTGGTGACATGTGATATGCCTGCTTCTCTGATAGAGAAGTTCTGAATTCAAAGACAATCACGTATGCCTTCATGTCAAAAAAAAAAAAAAATCACAGAAGGTTAATCAGTGTGAGTATACCAGTTATCACTTACACAAGTATAGCTTGCTGCAGAAATGCCTTCCTATAACAATAACTAATATTAATTACTTTGAAATACTAGTCAGCGCACCACCTAACAAACAAAAGTGAAACAAAACACCAATGAAAGTAGTATTGATCCAAACCAGGAAACACAACTATGTATTTCTTCTAAAGGCACTGATGCCTATGCACAGGTACTATATTTGTCCTTCAGCAAACCTCCTTAAACTCAGCTTGCTTAATAGCTAGACAGTGTTTTAGAGAATTTTCTCTTAGTTTTACCGAACGGCAAAACACATTTCAAAGGTTACATTTTAGATAAGCTGAGAGCAAATACCTCTCACTGTCCACCATCACCTTTCATTATATCTTTCAAAAATAGACAACCACACGGATAGGTTGATACAGGAATTTTCCAAGCATAACTATCTCTTGGGAATCTTCAATTAAAAAGTAAAAGTTAGACTGTTTTTGTCATAGTAGCTTGGTTGACAATGCCGTCATATCCCTAGGAGGCTTCCAATGGAGGCGCAGGACCTGATCCAGCAAAGCACTTCAGCACAGATGCATGTCGGTATTCCCACCGGAACTAGCAAAACTATTCACACGCATAAAGTTACACAGACATTTAAGTGCTTTCCTGGATCAGGCCTAACAGTTACAATAGTGAAGCAGGAAGATCAGCTAACAGTCAGTTATACGATTTAAGGGATGCAGCTCCTACTGGAGCTGGCCAATACCAGCAGGATAGCTGACCTGCCTAATTCCCACTAAAGCCGCAATTTCACTCCAGAACTTTTCCAATTAATAAATAAAAGAGAGCACAGTAGGAAAAACACAGGAGTTGTTCACATTCTCTCTAGGCAGAAATTCAGTCAAGATTAGCATCTATTGCCTCCTCTATACAGGCAAACCCATGTATTCTCTGCTAGAGTAGTCACACACTGCAATAGATGGATCTTTTTAGGGAGCAATGAGGCTCCACTCTGGCCATTTGATCCATGTGGCTGGACCCTCACAATACAAGCAGGGTATTACTGAAATCAAGAGGGCTCTGCAAAAGTGCAAGATCTACTACCATGGAGCAGAGACAGTAAAACCTGATGGTCTGGAATTTCCTCCTTAAAAACTAAAATAAGACTATCAAATTCGTTTTTTCCTAATCAACTATTTTACACTAATATGGGTATTGCCTAAAACTATATGCTCAAATTCAGACACCATGCATTTTTAAAAGGCTAACAATGAAAAAGGTAATGTATTCTACTGTATATATTAAGGTATTCTTCACTTTTGCCCAAGCAAAACCTGAATAAATTATATTATGGCATGCAAAGCAAAACCAGAAAATCAGATTTCTCGAAAGTTATCAGCATGGCCAAACATGAGAAGTTTGAGACACCATTCTTGTGAAGTAAAATGTGAAAAACCCCTAATCAATATTAAACAGGGTATTAAGATCAGGATGACATGACCCTCTATTAGAAAATCACCACAAAAATTGGACACCCAATAAATGCTAAGCTTTGACTTGTGAATTAGGACAAAAATATTATTGCAATACTTGGAATGGCAATAACATACTGTGCGCTGCCCTTCAATAAATGTATGTAAACTTTTAACACTTGGAGGACAGAATGGTCCAGGTGGTCCTCTGACTTCAATGTAGATGTACTTCACATCCAAATGCAATGAGAAATAAAGAAGATTACAGAAAACATATTTACTGTAATTCTATCTTGTCATTACGTAGGATATATTCTGCCATTTAGTAAGAAAAGCAATTTAACTGTTTAGAAGTCTTGATTCACTCCACACTTTGGTTATTTGACAAGATAAACCCAGCAGACGGTGAAGTATGTTTGCGTGTCAGTGATGCAGCTGCCAGTGTGGCATAGAAAGTAAGGAATTGTATTAAAATGTTTTGTTTTCTAATGGCTAACGAGCTGATGTGCCCAGTGAACTTGCAAATATACCTAATTATGTGGCTAATCCTGTCTTTAAAAGATCAAATCCCTCTTGATTTCAAATTGACAAACCTAAAAGTAAGACTATTTTCCTCAAACATATGCCACATAACTTTGTTTCTCCTGTACTTTCTACAACAAGCATTTTTCATTTGCATAGCATTTTTCACATGGATCAAAAAGGAGGGTTTTTTACAAGGAATATTGATAATAGTTTTCAGGCTTCATCTTTTCAGACTAAAGATGGAGAAAATTGTGCACACTCAACAGTGAAGGGTAAAAACAATACAGCAGCTTTCCTATTTCTCTGTATGGTATCTATACAAGGGCCATGTCAGCAGCCAGCCCTAAAGAAACGGAATGAGTGCTAACTTCTTTGGCTACCTGCCTCACTTCGGTAATGGAACAGGTCTAAAGCAATCCTTAAGACCCAAATCAGACATGCACACTATTTAGGGTACAAGGGCAGCTGGAAATCTTGTCAACTAGATGAAATTTATTATGGTTTCAAGTATTGTGCCTACTTTGGGGGCAGGCTGCCAACTTCTGTGTTCAGACAATTGCATATTGAAATATTCTCCTTTTGCATTGCTCTATGTAAGAGTCACACCATAAAGCAAAAGCTTAATGGCTTAGATAAGGAAAGAGTGAAAATAAGGAATGCTTATGGATAGAAGAAAAAAAAAATTTTCAATTTCTTTCAGTTACAGTGGCATTCAAATGTTGCTTTTCTCTGTAAGTAGAAAAACATTTTTGGCCAAAAGTCCAAGATAATGGCATTCCTTCTTTTAAACACGTCTTCACATAAGGATAAAAACATGTCCCAATCAATAACTGTGACAACTTAGCTACCTCACATGAGTGCAAACACTTGTTTTGTGCTTTGAAACCATGTGAAGTTTCCAGATGTGAAGGTAGTAGATAGTTTCATAAACGCTTTACAAATAAATATATGGCAACCACAAGCCATTAAGCAATGATTAGTTCAAATTCAATTTTGTCATAAATGAGAACATTCTGTATTTTTATCATAAAACCTCAGTATTTCATTCTTGCTGAGACATGCTACTATAACACCCAAGTAATTCATCCACCCTCCTATTTTAAACTAACTTTTACACCTTTAAAGTCTGGGTTGAAACTTCAATGTCAATGAAATAAAAAAATACTGTATTACGGTAATCAGGGACTAACTCACAAATGCATATGTAATTACTGTCAATACATCATACCAGAGTAGATATGGAAACATTACAACTTTTAAAATCCTTTCATAAAGCCTATTATTGTGCTCAAGATCAATTACTCTCCATAAGTATCTGCAATAATGTTTACTCTGTGATCGATTGTTCAGGTTTCCTGAGTCCTGGAAGCTTTCTATCCTGTTGACCTGAATTTCACCCTCCTTGCAAAGGATACAGTGAAACGTACAGTAGTCTTTTCATTAAGCATTCTTTCTCAGTAGGTCAGGATTTGTGACACGGTTTTGAATCCTCATATATCTTCTTGGTGGGTTTAAAGTATGCAATTTATTTTAAGCAACTGTTCAACAGCTGCATTTCATCCAAAGTTCTTCTGTGGCAAGTGAGCAGGTTTTTGTTTTAAAAAGGTTACATTTTAGTTTACTTTTTACTCCATAAAACTGATAATCTGTTATTTGCCTAAGATTAATGAAACAATGAATGACAATATTCTACTTATTTACTACCATAAAAAAAATCTTTAAAAGAGATGGGGAATACAACAAGAAAGGTAGAAGTACATTTAAAGAGAAAACCTCGACAAGTGAATATTACAATGCAGCTTTTTAAACTCAGTATTTTTTCATAGAAGCACTCTCTAAAACACTTTTCTCAAGCAGTAATAATTTCTGTATCACAGAATAGTATCAATTTTTATTCAAGATGAGATGGGAGACATATAATAATTTAATTGAAGCCTGATATGATTTTTCTGTCACAGAAATTAGCTAGCCTTACAGGATGATATAAACTCAGAAAAAAATTTCCCCCGTCTGTTCAGCTTAAAAAGTAGATATCAATACCCTTTCACATTCACATTGCTGATACTAACTGCATCACCATGCCATTGATTACTGTTATACTAGAAGTGAAAAATTACTTCAAGTTCTAATCTTACAAGAGCTAGTCGTCTGTATCTTAGAAGAGTTAGTCCTTTGTATCAGTAACAAATACTAACCTTTCCTAAGTGACCAGAATGTTCCTTCCTATGTCTATAGGAAGAAAAGCAGCTTTGGTGAGTAACACATCACAACTCAGCTTTAAAAGGAAACCACAACTCCTTGAATTGAAGAGCATCGTGGTACTCATTGTACCTCTAGCTCCACACTTCAAAGAACAAAGCCATCGTAAGAAAATACACAGACACAACACATGCACAGAGTTACACCAGAGGGAGAGAAGTGAACGGTTTTCATAGCTCTTTTACGCTAAGGGAAACTGGTTTTACCAGAGCAGGGAAAGCTTGCAGATAACAGAAGATCAAACTCCTCTACTCCAGCCCACTTCTGTGCACTACAGCTTCAGAGGAAATACAGTGCCAGTAAGCAGGATGTTAATGACTATGTACCTTCTCTCCCACGTACCCTGAGATTTCCACAGATTAGAAAACAGTAGATTCTTGTCTAGAACAACAAGAAAACACAGACCAGAAACATCTCTAACACCAGTGTAACAGCCCGTTCAGGATTTTGCTACTGGTTTGGGGCAATTCAAGACCATTTTTCTATTTCTCAATGTCCTGATGCAGGCACATGTTCATGCACAACTGCAGGAGGCTCAGTCACTGCCAAACTATCTTCAGTTAGGGACTGGGTTTTGAAGATACCCACAGATTTCCTGTAATTTCTGTTTAAACTGTAGAGCCTAGCCCACACCTTGAGATGAGCTTCTGCTTCTTAGTACAAACTGGGTCCTATGGGGAGACAAGTAAGAAGACCCTCTTAATCCTATTAGTAATTATTTATATTACTATAATTAGTTAAGAATTAATTCTTGCTATTACTACTATTTTAGTTTATTAATATTACTATCGTTAATATGTTCCATCTTTAACATCTTACTGCTATTCATCATCCTTTTTTCTTCTAACCACTGCATGTTCACATGTGGTTCTCTATGTTCTTCATCTTTCCAACAGTATAATTAAACTCATTTTTAAATGCTACAGAATACAGCAGATGAAATATGAAATATGATTTCATTTTGTACTGCTCTAGTTGCACACAACTCAACTAAACATTGGGCTGACAAAATGTAGTACTACATAAGAATTCAGTGTTTACTTTCCCTTCTGAAAGCTTGTGGAACTTTCACCAATTCTCTACAACTAGCTGTAGAAGAAAGCTTCCATTTAGACAGCAGTGTGAACGGTTTAACCGTAGGACTAAATAAACCAATAAAGTTTTTGAAAAATGACCTTCTCTCCTGAGTAGCCAAAGGGGAGTAGTGCTCTTTTAAGAAGATGAAGAAATTAGCTCAAGTAGACATCCAGGCACTATGTCCCACACATCTAATCATCAAATTGTTTTACTTTCCTTAAGATAAAGTCAAAAGAAATTACATTTTTTCCAATCTCTACCTTCTAGTTGCTGGCCAGTATGACAGCTCTGAACTCTATGTCTCTAACAGGACCCCAGGGAATGAAACCCTGTAGCATAACAGTCTGAAAGTCCTAACAAGCCCTCAAAGCCTACAAGGCTTTCTTTTTCAAGGAAAAGTGCAAGTGGTGTGCTGAACTTTGAGCATACAATAATGCAATGTGTTCTGCCCTGTGGAGAAGAGACAAGCAGATGGGATTTGACAATTCTAAGGCAAGCTGTGCTGTGTGACCTTTGGCTCTCTCAGATTCTTCTTTATCCTCAGAAAACATCTCTTAGAAACAACACAGTTTCCATACAGGATCATACCTGTGTATGCAGCACAACACGCGATTGCCCTGTTAGTTTTCCAAATCTTCAAAACAAGTAACTCTAGGGAATATTTACCTACATTTGTTGCTTTCCTAACTGGGTGGCACAACTATGTGGCCTTGATAGAGCCCTAGTCCTTCATGTCCAAGAGGAAAATGTGCATTTCTCAGAGTTGTTGCATTGGACAATCCCAAGTATATTGCTCCTCTTTCAGCATCTGAACACAGAATTGCAAATTAAAAACCAAATGCATATGATTGCATAAGGTATGCAAAGAAATCAGAGAGGCTTAGCATGACATCTCTTCTTACAAGTGGTTACACAAACATGATGTCTGAAAAAAAAGCCCCTTTTCCTCCCTTTTAAATTGCTTTTTAAACAGTGAAGGAAAAAAGGATTGATTATTTGTTAGAGCATTAATCTTAAAAGGAAAGGTAATTCATCAATTTAATGAAACGAAGACATTTCTCATTTAATGTAACAGTGCATATTGAAACCAGAGGAAAATCCCAGCATGACTACTGCCTCACAGCAATTCTCTACCATCAGGCCACTGTTTCTCCAGAATGCATCAGTTTCCTCTGATTCTTAGTTATTAAGCAACACTCATTTCATTATGGTATACACTTCAAGAGGTGGAGAGGTGGCAGAAGAAACAAATTCTGTTGTGAGCTCAAGGCAAATACTTGGTGCCTCCTTTATCTTCCTTATACTAAGGACAACAAAACCTCCACTAGCTGACCACACCTTAAAAATTTTCCAGGCATACAGAAAGTACATAAATTCCATATTTCTGGGTGACAATCCTTCAAAACGAGTCATACGTGCTTATACATTCTATATACTTCACCTGTTCCCTCCACTGTCTTCCTGTTTTGTCTAGCCAAACTTGCTCAAGCCAACAAGAATTTTCAACAAGGAGATATAGAATTGGAGAAGCACTGAGAGGATTAAAAAAAAGCCTGGAAGTGTCTGCATGTTGACATCTGCACTGATGTCCTTTATTTCTCATCCCATGAACCTTATTTTTATTAGGAATACAGGCTCTGCACAACATAGTAAAACTTTAGACAAAACTATACAGCACAGGAGGTAAAGCAAAGAAAATACAAACCTTTGGAAAACCATTAATTCCAGGGTTCACAGGCCCAGTAACAGCAACCAAAACCAGGCTGGCACTGATTGTCACAGAGTTCATCTGCCTGAGGGAGGAATGCCTATCACCACTGAGTTTAGCTTTTTTTCTTACACAAAGAATACCACACCAAGACAGTCATCTCATGTGCTCTGGTAATGAAAGTTAACTAATGGCAAGCAAATTACTGGTACCTGCCAAGGTCAATAAATTATTACTTAAAATTGCTTCTAAGGGCAACTTGCATCCACACCTCGCATTGAAAAAAGGCAAAGTAAATCTCAATCACAGAGACACAGAGAAATCCAGAAGGTTTAACAGACAAGTTCAAACGCATAACACTTACTTGAAGATGTCACGAATAAAAACTAGCCAAAGGTTAGACACAAAGTATTGTACTGATGCTAAGTCAGAAAATAAATAAACAAAAATTAATTTTTTTTTAAAAGAAAAAAACACCAACAAATGCACATGACAACCAAATAAATATGAATTTGACAGCTTTACAAAAACTCCACCAAATTAATCATTTAACATTTAACTACTTCTTCAAGAGGGTGGCCAGAGGACACATGCTAGGGCAGAAATAGAACAGCAGTTATCCACCCAGGCTCACAGCTCCTCATTACCGATACCTCATTATAACCTCAGAGGTGTCAGTCACAGACCCTTGATAGGGCACATATTAATAAACTTCACAAAGGTGATCAACATTTCCAGCTTGCAAAGTGCTCTTTTCATGGCGCCCATTCTCCCCTACAAAACCTCCCACCCCAAATCTTAAGTCTGTCCTTAGGCACAGCTTTTGAGAAGGAGAATTCAAGGAAACCTTGCATTCCCTTCTCTGTCAGACTGCAACCCTATCACAGGTTATCCAAAACCCCCCATTACTGAACTCCAGTGGCTTTCTCTCTAGGCAGAACCCACCTAATCTGCTGCAGCTGAACTTCCTCAGCCTATCAAGCAGGAAATCCTTTTATTGCTCTGGCCTATAAGCCTCTTATCTTCTAATTCTGTGAGGCTGAGAAATAGCTGTTCTGCTCATTAATCCTACAATGACTGTCAGAAGGGGATATATACCTTCTCACTCTACTCAAACACAAGTAACTAAGTGTCATCAAGTTCTTTACTATCTACTTAGCTGAGTCCCACTCCACAAGATTTTATAACAATTGGAGCAGCTGTACAGAAGCTTCTGCACTTTCATGAAATATTCAGGACAATTCTAAAGTTGGGGAGACCCTGTTTCATTCTCCATACTGTAGATAACACCAAATTGTTTAAGAAAAAAATTGGGGTTTTTTTCCTTTCTTTTCTCTTCCAGGCAAGTGCAATTTTCACTAAAAGTATGTATGGATGTATGGATTACTATAAAGGCTTTCCACTACAGTTTGTACCTACACCACTGGTTTAAAAAGAGATCTTTCTCAATCATTTATTACAAACCCGTGTCATCCATGACCTTCAAAGACAGCTCAAAGGGAAAAAACATAATAGCCACTTGAGTCCTTGGATTAACTAATACCCTTAATTAGCACCCCCAAGAAACACTGAAGGTTGCTCATTTTCCTCCTATATAGAACACTCATCCAAGAGGAAATTATTAAGCTAATTTTTTATTAGGATTGATGTCTTCTCTTTCTCTGTATAAAGTGAAAACTGACTACAAACAGTTGCTAAAAACCATTGCAAATATTACAGAGATCATATCACAAGATGTGGAAGTTCTCATATAACATGCATTATTTATTATTTTATATTTATGTACCAAATGGACAAACACAGGCCCATCTGTGTAATTCAAAAACCCCCAAACCCTTCTATAAAGTTTGTGTTGAGAAAAATGTTAAAGTGGCAAATAGTGTTAAGATCACAGATATCTCACGTCAATTGTACCTTTTATTTTAACTATAAATGTCACACTTCATCATGCAGCTGTCAGCTTCCTTTAATGTACTAAATGCTATCATGTAAGCACAGAATCTGACACGATGTAACACAACAATTAAAATAAAAAGCAAGTCAGCTTTGACACAATGTCATTTTTCTGTTTGCTGCAAATTAAAGGAAAATCAAAACTACGTAAGTTAGTCAAGAAAAATCCTCAAACATCAGTTAATGTTTCCCTCTAATTTTATGTCCCATTTTTACATTCAAACTTTAAAAAAACATCCATAGCTTTAGCACAGCTAATTACAAATTGACACCAAAAGATGTCAGGAAGAAAGTCTAAAACTTCTAGAAAGACTTGATCATAATATAGTTCTTGCTGTCAGTTTCATAATAGCCAACATCCATGGAATTAGGCAATTATTTTTCAATTTCTATCCCACCCTTTTTCAATTTCTACCCACTCTGTGGTACTGCTGTGGCATGTTAAAATTGCTGATGCTTTTAAAACCAGATGCAACAGCACTTAAGCCTGAAGAAAACCCTAGTAATAATGGAGCAATTATGGACTCTAGGCAATTAATACTGAAATTGATCATGTATTAAAAATGTGATTTTCATTTACTGTATTTGATGCACAACACTAAATAAAAGCATCTGAAATGCTGAAAACTTAACTCTGGAGAAAATGAAAAACATGTACATCTGGAAAGGCACAATGCTAATAATTAGATTTCATTCCTTTCAGTGTTTTTTGTTCATTTACATCAACTCTAAACCCACATTTAATATATCAACAACAAAAAAACAATTTGGCCCAAGGGAAAGCTAGTGCTATCTGTCACAAATACAGAAATGTCACATGCCTAATATTTGCTCTGGCCATACCATGCCACACTGAAAACTTCTGTGGCCCAGGGAAGAAATAATCACAACAGAATCTGTTTGCAGGCAGGGAAGAGAGAGTCAAGCAAAAATGAGCTAGAGATCTGTCCTGCAAATGGAGGGGCTGATATAGACATTGCAAGAATATTCCTGTAAAAACATTCACTTGAAACATCGAGTTAACACTTTCCCCTTCGTGGAAATAAGAGGAAAGAGAAACATGGGGAGTTCTATAAAGTTTTACCCCTGAATACCACGTCAGAATTGTTTTCTGCTGACCTATATCCTCCAAAGGATTTCCAGGCCAGTAACCTGCTAGAAAAATATTAAATTTAAGAACATTATAATTTTGACTGGAAAAGTTTGATACATAAATGCTGCTGCATTTTCCAATATGCTATATTTGACTGAGTATGACAGCAAGTTGCAGAAAAACTAGGAACCAAAAAAACCCTGAGGTAGATAAAAACAAATACAATAAGGCACACAATTAAAAATACATAAATGAAGTAATCCAAAAATAACCTCAAACCTGCCCTTACAGCTGTCTACGAATAAACCAAACCCACGAATAGAAGTTGGACACAGACAGAGCTGCCAGAATTTGTTCTTAAAAGTCTACTCTTTAACCAAACACTGCAAATTATAATACTGGCAACATTTGCACATTTCTAAGAACTTGAGCTGTATTATACCTCAGTGACATTTATGCTGAAACAGATAACTTTTTAAAAACTAAAACTAAACAGTATTTCTTGACAACTATGTTCAGCTACATGAAGACTCCAGTGATCACAATGAATGCACACCTTTAAAATATCTGTTGTAATTTTACATTGTTTTTCTAGCCCTTGAATGGTTTAATTATTGCTGGAGACATTTTTGTGTACACACAAGAGACGTGAGGGAAGGTCTAGCTGTTGTGGGCATGGACACATGCACCTGTGAGAGTTTATGCAATTCCTTGGTTATATTAAATCGCTATAAATTCTCCTGTACCAGCCTGTTGAAGGAATACATCCACAAAGATCTTTACATTACAGGCATTAGTAGAAGATGATGTCATTCATTTGCACACTTAGGACTTCAAATGTGAAATGACAGAAGAACTACAGTTCAGAAACAAAATATCCAAAACTTTTTTCTACTTTTGCTATTATTTTACTTAATATTATAAACAATACAGTCTGATAACTAAGATTTGAGCTCCATGTTGAAGTGTGATAAAATTAAATACTCTTCATACCTGCACTTCTAAGGTTAGGGTCTAGGTCTGGCATTTCCTTGGATGCTTCTGGACTGACGCTGTAGATAGATGCTCCCGCTTCACTGACAATGCTGAAAAGTAAAATGGTAAATAATCAAAACAGCACACAAAATTGAACAACAACTGAAAGACTTTGCAAGTGATTTACGTGAATGTTTAGATTTTCTTTTTAAAGCTTCATGTTTTAAAAATATCTTGAATCAATACTTACAAGAGTAAGACAGTACAAAGGAAAAGATCTCCGTCTAAGCTAAAAGACCCCTCCCTGACCTGCTACGTTCATTCTTTTTCAATTCTGGCCTTATTATAAATACACGCTGTGCATGGTATCAGTCTCTGTGTCAATCTTTACAAGAAAAGACAAAATGAACACAAGAAACAAGTGTTTTCAGAAGTAAATAGGCAAACCAGCTTCCATAAACAAAACAAAACCTACCTGACAATTTCATTAGAAACACCCACATTCTAAAGTCTAACATTAAACTATTACATGAATCCAAGTCATGAGCATGCACACACATTGTCTCAAGCCAGCTGCCTAAAACACTCAAACCCCCCCAAGTCGGTAACAGAGCGAGCGACAGAGCTGCAGCGCTCTTCTCAGCGGCATTCAATACCGTCTTCCCCCCGCTCCCACTGCCATCCCCAAAGAAAAACAGACTGCATGTCTTCAGGAACTTAAACTACAGTTTAACTATCCACCCGTACACCTCAAACTCATTCAGTAATGATGATAAACTCAGCAATTCAAACTGCAACACATAATTAAAAAACCCTCAAGTGCTCTAGTTCCACTCAAGAGAAAACAGCAATCAAGTATTCACAGTGTAAGTTTATTTTCAGCTGTGAAATTCTGACACCACTGAATCAACAGTATATTTCTTCAAATAACTTCAACAGAACTGGAATTTCAGGTTAATAATTATGGCATCATACTGCTACTGCACTGGAGGTTAATACTATCACTTTCAGAACTATTTTTACTTTCACTATTCCATTTTTAGAATAACCTAACCTTTTTCATAAAGAGAGAAACCATAATCCTTAAGAGACAGACCTTTCAGCAAAAAAACATAACTTTGTTTTATATTGTTTTAAAATTGAACTATAAATTTTCCTTTTAAGAACATTTAGTAGGTAAAATTTTAAAATAAAGAAACTGGTACCTAGAAGCTCCTCCCTTTAGAAAAAGCTGGAGAACAGCTCAGAGACAAAATACATTCACGTTCAATGTTCCAAGCATGGTAACAGTAAGTGGTGTAAAACGCAGACACAAAAGGTAAGAATTTCTTACTGTTGTTTCTACAGATTTCCCCCACTTCCCAATCAAAACTGGAATTTGGTGGAGTACTGTACACACAAGCCAGATTTTAAAGTTACACAAAACTCTAAATAACACTGCAATATTACAGACAGACTGGCTCTTTGAATAAATACAAAGAATAAAATCCTGTTCTCTTTAGAATTAGTGTAACTCCAGACCTATTCAAAGAATCAGTTTAACAGAGAAAAAAAAAAATCCTCGGACCAGGTGAACAGGGCAAGTGAAAATGAAACTATTTCCATGATCTTTTAAAAAGATTCAGTATTATGAGCACTCCCCTTCACTATAAATGACATTCATAAAACATTCCCATCACAGAGTTCAGAAATAAGATCGTATCACAAAAACCTAACTACTGAACATAAAGATGTTGACAGAAGACTCATAAAACTGATTCTTCTGATGAACGAGTAATTTAAAGAACAATGCAGCAGAACATATTTCTTAACCTGTTCACACCTTATAAAGGCAGCATCTGGCAAGCGCTCCCTTTCTGGATATTGCTTCCAAAAAACCACACGTGAGCACACACTTCTAACAGCTTTTCACTAATCGCTCTTCAACCCTTGCATTCAAACAGATCCCACAAGTTAGCTCTCATACAATTTCTCAACTGAATAGATTGATAATATACTTCGATTTAGGAAAAAAAAAAAATCAGTGTTTCACACACATTTTTACAATGCTGTACTATAAACTGAAGTACTGCACACAGTTTATTGCTTGATGCTGTCCCAGAATTTTCTGCAGTGAAAAAAGAAGATGTGACCTAGATGGAAATTTTAACACACTTGACATTTTAGTGTTTCTCATTAATACTACACTGACAATTTCCAGAAGCAGGATTGCAATAATAGTCATTCTATGGTAATATGTGACTTGTGCCAAATTTTAAGGCATGCAGTACAAAAACTCCTTGCTAAAATGAGTAAATAAAATTAAAACTCAGGATCAGAGACAGAAACATTCAGAAAAAGCACATTTCTTTTCCTCAAGAGCAAAAACATTTATACACTGGGGTGAGGAGAAGGGGGGAAGCCAAGTAAAAAATTATCTCAAGCAACAGAACAAGACGTAAAAAGTACTCTCAGAAGCAGCATACACTGGATACTTGAGACCTACTTTGAGATGGTTTTGTGCACGCATGCAGTTATTCTATGAAGCACTTGGTGCAGCAGACGTGGAAAAGGAGAGGAGGAATTTCCACTTATGCAGAACCCCCATACTGCTGTGCCCAGGACAGCAACACCCAAATGTTAAATAAATTTCTTACCCAGATGAAATGCAGAAGGCCACACACTCCAAAGAAAGCATCCTCTGATGCATTCAACAAAAGTCAACCAAACTTTTAGAGAACTATTAGTGGGTGTTGTGTGATTTGATTTAGCTTGTTTTTACCTACAGTGAGGCAGTTACTAATATGACACTAGCGCGTACAATTATAAAACATTTAGCATGGTCAAAATATTAAGATTACAAGCAAAATAGGTTTGGGGATTGTCTGTAGTTGTTCTGGATTTTACTTTTTGACTGGGCAGGAGACAGTCACTTTGGTTCACTGATACTTTGTATGTTTTCCAAATTCTAATAATTCTCTTGAAAAGGGGGATGCTTTATAAACAATTTAAGCTAATTTAATGTTGCTAAATGCTCTACATCATACCTTTCAAATAATAGATACATATTTTATGTCAGGATATATTAAGACAAAACCAAACCTGCTCAAATGAGTAGGCAACACAAATTTAATCCAAACTACTGTGCTCCACACTGTCCTTCAGTCTCCCCTTCCCACTTCTATAAAGGATACAATTTTCAAGAGAGTCAAAAGAAAAGCTTCCTAAGAGTTGGTGAAATTGTATCTAAAACTCTTGTGTATCTTCAGATATTTCAGAATTTGCTTATTTTGACTTTTTAAGTCACGTAATACATGAAACCAGAAATCTTGGTTCCCTCCACTTCTCATGAGACCCTTATTTCTGTGCATTCTTTAAGAGGAAAGATTCTGACCAAAATCTAAACACTTAGCTCTATTGAAAAGTTATTTTGCTAGCAAAAAGTCAGTAAGTAGTAGGTAAATAAGCATGTGGTTATAACAGATATGCTTCTAGTACATGAATGGACAAATTTCATAAACTTCTCTTTGACTTAAAAAAAAGCAGGTAAAGAATCTGGGACTATGCCTCCATACTGTGCTTCACACATCAGCTATCCTACAGATAAGGTAGGTTTTTTTCCTCAGCATCAATATTCAACTTTTAAAAATTAAAAGTGTCCAAATCACAAAGCCACTACACAATATTACAGTGTACTCTTTTTAACTGCACACACAGGCTTGTTGAATAGAAACTAAGTTTTCCTATACTGCACCCACCTCAATCACATTTGTTGACACATTTTAAGTAGCTAAATCAACATTAAATATATTCCACCAGCACCACCTGGTGGGCCCTCAGCTTTATGCTCGAGACCATGCCACTTACATTCTAAATACTTCAAGGAGTCTTTTAACATTCACTAAAGCAAGCAATTTTCTTACTCAGCTTAAATAAGCATTATATAGCTGGTCTGAAAAGACGACTTGATTTTGAAAACATTCAGATGTTCAATCTCCTAATTTTTACAGGAAAAAAAGCCTTTCTTGTAAAAGGTTAAAAAATAAAATCTAGTAATACTTACAATTTACTTTTTTTTAATTCAAAGCTATTACATACCTACAAAAATGCATAAAGATTACATGTAACAAACTAGTCAACAACAGTTGTTTACTAAATTACAATTTTTAAAATTTGCAAGTTTCAGGTAGCAAGTTCTCACTGTAAACCTTTTCAAAGCTATGTAAAAAATGTATAACAAAAAAAAGATATATCAGGCTAGATGTCTGTGGGTTTAAAGACAAATGGACCTTCCTGACAAATGGACCTTCCTGACATTTGCACGAAGCTCAGCAACACTTCAGACTCCTATATTACACTGAGGTCATTGATCCCATAATCAAATGCAACACTAGATTAATAACCTACAGAGAGACAGATAGCAACTTTACTAAACTTTATATAACTTACTGTTCCTACAACCTCCAAATCCCTGATTTACAACTTAAATCCTTTAAAATAACATTTTAAGAAACAATACCACTACAAAGAAGAGTCTGGTGTTTATTACCTGGAAGAAGATCCTGGTCACTCTAAAAGCAAAGGGTATGTCAACCTCAAAATGCGCCAAGATTTTCATATTTGGTTATAAAATTATGATCTGCCAAAAGAACTCCCTTCACAATCAAAATTTAGTCATCGTGGTTAATTCCTCCAGCCCAACTTTTTACGTATAAATTGATAAATATATTCTTCACAAACTTGTGGCTATAAAAGCCAGAGATTCCCACAAAGTATGACAGTATCAAAGGTTTATTCAGAGTTATTTACTAAAATAATTGGCTTATGAATCATCCAGGACAGAAAAATGAAATAAAATGACAAGACTTTTGCTAGACAGGAATGCTGCATTTAGAAGCTCAATTGGAACATATCAAGCTTTAATTGTGTTGACAGATGTTATGATTAAAAACACACTAAGAAGGGGCAGGGAAGATTTAATTAAGCACATGCTCAAAAGAAGATTGGGCTTTTTCATGAATGAGAAATCCACTGGGCCTTACTGAAATCACAGAAGTCAGAACTAGTTCCAGAAAAGCCAAAAGGGTTGCGAGTTACACTCTAGAAATAGGATCTGTTCTTATATGCCTCCCTACACAACCAGTTTGATGACTAATGAAAACCACCTAGGGGAAGTCAAAAAAGCTCTTCCCCGAAAACAGCAGCTGATTTGCATTCTGACTAGTCTTGCTCCTTCTTCTGCTGTCTGCAGGACCTTGCACAGGGCAGAAGCAACTTGCGCGGCCCATCCAGCCCCTCACCGTTACCAAGGGCAGCGTTACCTGCCCTTCCCAGCAACTCGTGCTTGGGTACACGGACACCCCAACACCGTGCACAGTGCACAGCACAGCTCCTCCTGCTGTGGTGCTGATGACTGTGGCCCACTGGAGCCTGCAGGCCAGCACAGGCTGAGCTGTGATTTGTGCAGCCACGTGCACTTCTCCACAGGAACAACAGGACACCCGGCTTGATGGACCCTGGCTCTGACACACCTAGGCCATTGCTTCTTTTCATATGAGGAACACAGGCCATGGAGATGCAAGATTACAAGGTTCTGGTATATAATGAAAAATACATTCACAGTACAGAAAGGCCAAAGAGATTTTTAAAAGCCTGTTCATCCTGACAGATGAGATAAAACTCATAATCTGGCCTTCCCCCCACCTCCAATAAGCTAGTGGTATGGCAAAGGAAGATGTTAGGATCGCAAAACAGAATTTCACTAGAAAGCAATCATTGTTCAACAGAATCAAGCCAAAGAGCATACAATTCATCTTTTAAAATATTATATTTATATTATTCTTTATGTTTTAATATAATATAAAGTATTATCTTTAAACATTAACAATATAGAGAACCTGGGAGATATTTTCATTATAAAATATATTTAATAGTGAAATATACTGTTATATAGGAAAGGAATTTTCATCAAATTTCCATGGCTTGACTCAAAACTTTTAGTCATTACGTGCCATAAAAGTTTTGCTTACATGATACTCTACCTGTCAAAACCAGTCAAATTAGACAAAAGCTGTTAGAGTTGTCTTTAGCAAAAATACTTCATAAAAAGCTCATAGTGACTCACAGTGCAGCTATTCAATTAGATGCAGGGGGGATGCCACAAGTCTTAAAGTACAGTTCCTGATTCAGAGCTCCCAAACACACAAGAAGTTAACCCCACAAAGAGTCTTCCGAGAGCACATCAAATGACATGCAGAGCAGACCCCACATTGTGAGACAGGCCCCACATTACAGAGTGCTCAGCTGCATTCTGTAGGTTTCCACAGAAAATATTAGGTGAAATTCTGCTTACAACTAGTATTTTGAAGTCACAACAAAAAAAGTCAATGTTCCTACCCATGTATGAATGAGTTTGTTCTGTATTTTACAAAATTTACTACAAATTACACCATGCAAAGAAGAAAGAAATTGGGTCTTGACCTACTCAATCCATTTTTTAAGGTAAAAATCACTATATTATTTCATACCAGAGACCCTTTTGCAGCAAATTACAACACAGAATAGCCCTACCTCTTTCACTTACAAACTCTACTTTTGAAACAGCTTGCTGACCCTACAGCAGGGACAATAAATAAGCACCTTATCAAGCAGCTTCTGAAACGACAGAAGTTCAAGGCAATCATCCTTTCATTAGGGATTATTTCTCTCCTGTTCAGCCATAAATGATATTTAGCACCAGTTAAGCTGATGGCTTCCCTGGTAGACAGTATAGATCTTTAGAACCTACTCAAGAGAAAAGAATTAGGCCTGTTTCAATCCATGCTTAGCAAGATACTCTAACCACTGTGTTGTTGCTTCAGATCATTAAAAATTACTTATCTTAAAATAACACTTAGTCTTAGAATGATACTGCATTTTCCACTTTTTCCAGTACACTTATGCAGAACTAAAATTCCCTGCAGAATCAAAGTACACTCTTTCAGAAGAGGAATAACATACAAAATGTAATGGTTTGAAACACCAAATTATAGTCTTTCAAGAACAGATAAAATGCAAGAATTTCTCAGTGCCTGTTTACAAATAATTTAAAGGAATATAAGAAATTAAAGACTGTTTAATTAAAAAGATCTGCATCCAAATATCAGAAGAAATGTATGACAAAGACTAAAAGATTAGTAAGCATGTTAAAAAAATTAATTATTGAAATAGCTGTCTTCAAGTATTACCCACTCCTCGGTCGGCTAAAAAGCCCAACATTTTTTGCTTTTACTGCTTTAAAGTCTCTAAGAAGGCTGTATGCTAATTTTTTCATTCTAAGCAGACTTTGCCTGTAATGTAATAAAAGGGTATTTCAAACATAAGGACAATTATGTTCTGAGTCAAGCAACCTGACTGCCTATCTGCTAGCACAAAACAGCTTTCAAGAATACAGGGGAAGCACTTGGGGCGCAGTATTTAAAAGCTTCTCCTTTTAGAAATGTTATTACTTTGGAAAATGCTGCCCAGTTCTACTAACTTCCAGATTTGGATGAATGCAAAAAACTTATCTCTCAAACAATGTCACTGATTACAGAATTAGAACAGTTCAAAATTTTCTAATTCCTTAACTACCATCATTCCCCTCCCTAAAGAAAAAGTGATGTGACATTTTTTGCCAATAAAACAGTAAGACAATTGCTACTTGCAGCAGAATGAAAGAGGTTTGAGAATTATTGCAATACAGCAATGAGTTACCACGCTTTAATTTCTTTTGTATTAGATAAAACTCTATGAACTCCCAAATCAAGTGCTAGTTACCATACTAAACTAATAAAACTGCATAGCTACAGTCTGGAATCCTTTATTCAGCTGTGTATGAACCATGCCCTCAGCACATCCCTGCACAGGGAAGAATGATCAGATATCTGTCTTCATCTTGTCTGAAAACGATGACATTTTTCAGTAAGAAAAGGGTCCAAATGGCAGGTGTCAAAGAGCTTTAGCTTCACACGTGGTGCTAGGAGGCAGAAAAAACAACAGTAGCGTGTGGTCATGTCAGAGCTGCACAGAAGCTGCCGTACAAGCGCATATCTGAAAAGAGCAAACCTCATAGCCTGTTAAATCAATCTAGTGCCAGATGCTGTTATCAGAACAAAACTGGTGCTGTGGATTCATCCCCAGAAGAAATACATGTCCCACGTCTGCAGTGAAAAGTGAAAGACCTAGGGTGGCATGTCTCAAGACTGAAGGTGACAGTCACCTGCGACTGCCCCCACCACTTTCATTGGCAGTTTCAGAAAACAAGTGCTGTCATTGCTCATAAAGCAGCAGGAGTTGAAGTTCCTTTCTGCTCTTGCACAGAGCTTTAAAATCTGAGCTTCGGGTCCAAAATCTACTTCCAAGTTAACCATCCAACTAAAAAGTCAAGTAGTTTATGTTTACTTTAAATACTGCAGTACAGTAGGAACTTCAAAGAAAATTTAGATACTGCTCGTCTCCTTGTTGCAGCAATGCCAAGGAGAGAACTTGTGACAATATGGATAACACTGTAGAATCAACATTACCTTAATGCAAGAGGACAAGTTTAAATAGAAGGAAGCACGTTTTATGTGATTACCATACGACAGCATTAAAGTAATTCTAAGCAATAGAAATGAAAAATTGTTGTATTCAAATATGTTCAAAAGTTATCTATCTCTAATCAATTAACATTAGAAGAATGGAAGGAATAAAAAAGGCTTCAGGACTGACATAGAAAATGAAAGCCCTAGAATCCACTTCTAAAAATATAATCAGCATGAAAATGGGTATGCTTCTCAGGAATACACTTAATAATTTCAATCGTGCCAGCACTCACTCAGTTTTACACAACTAAATTATCCCAGTGAACTCAGGGGAACAAACTGTATATACAGCATTAAAACATATAGCCAGACACTGACAGGTTTTTATGTAACCTCTTTTTAACCAGGAGGGAAGCACAGGGAGACAAAGAAACACAACTGATTTTGACAGTCAGGCTTCAAAAAGAGATGCACTAGGTGAAGTTAAACACTCACGTTTCATATATTTATAGACAATCTTGAAATGAAATCACCTAGACACACACACTAAAAACATGGCACAGCCCAAAAAGATGATGCTGCTCCCCACCAAGCCAGACTAAAGTGTTCCCCACTGAAGGGCTCAATAAGCAGCCTTTTTTAGGCTCTGTCCCTCACAGTTCCCATGCACTTGGTGAAGACAACAAGCTCAAACCCACATCATGAAACACAGATGACCAAGGGAAGCTGCAAGTTCCAGAGCAGAAGGCTGTCACCAACACTGTCCTGCCAGCAGCTTCTTCGTAGCTCAGCCAAGCAGAAAACCCTCCAGTGATAGTACATGGGGAAAGCTGGTGTTTCACCCAGTCCATTTCCAGCCCTGAGAAATGAGGGATACAAGCAATAAGAGATACAAGAGATAAGATCCATCCTGGCTGTTTTTAGGAACAGTAGATGCAAAGGGTAAAACCTTGGATGTTGGTCGTTTGTGTTCATGCATAGTAACTCAAGTTGGAGCATTACCAAGTACCAAGATTATGGAAACAAATAAGATTTTTTACAAAAAAGATTCCTGCCTATAAAGAAATACCTAGACCTTGCTAGTACCATCTGTATTTGGCATTGTCACTGACAATTTGTAAAATAGGGGAAAAGCTCATGTTTAATTTTTAAACCGAAACATTTCCCTATTGCATGCACTATCATACCCACCCCACCCTTCGGTGGGAAACAAGACATTCAAGAAAAAAAATGATCCATTAAGGAGAGTCCATCAGGTTCTTCAGTGAATACAGATCTCTCAACCACTGTATCAGTGAACTTCATAGAGTACTCAGATTTAATAAAATAAAAATTGTATTAAGAAGTGCCACATGCAAACAGTCAGTTTAGAATTACCTAGAAAGGCTACAAGAACACGCCATTCTGTTGCTGTAATGGCTCTCGGGAATCATTTTTATCTGTCAGAATGAGCAACACAGATGCAGCAACTGCTGTGGCTAAAATGCAGTTAGTTAATCCAGACCAAACGCTGGAGCTTAGAGTCACATGAACTCTCACGGAGACTTCGTCCCCAGAGTGGAGTATAACTGGACAAGACCACAGCATATGGAAGAAAATGCCTCTTGGAGAACGGCACCTCCAGCAACTGTCATTTTCTTTAATGCTCACTCTGGGCAATTGGGAGGCAGCCTGGCCAGTGCCGCCTCCACAGCCCTGATTCATGCAAAAATTCTGACCTGTAGCTTGGGCCGGAGTCAGGCTTTATTCTGTTTCCCCTCTGTCCTGTCCAACAATACCACTAAACTCAGCACACATTCTCTCCTTACTAGACAAACCCTCTCCCCTGCAGAGATCCAAGAGGGAAAGCTGGAGACAACTATACCCCTTCTGTTAGGGTTGAGCAATGCAATGTAGAAATACTCTGCACACAGTGAGGGCATCGCAGATCCTCTGCTGCTGCTCCTCTCTGCTCCCTCCCCATCCCTCCTAACAGCTAGGCTGTATCTGAAGACTTCATATTAAATATTTTTAACCTACAGACACTTCTTGGCACAGCTTACTGAACTCTGAAGTACCCAGGTTTTCCACATAGAGAAACTCAAAGTAAATTAAGAATTCTGGAACCAGAATAAATGCTGGCAGGAAAAATTCTTTGAGGTATTAAATACTAAGAAAAAGTGTGACCACATCTTTCTAGCTATGTCGTTTCTTCTTAGTTTACTTTGATTTGGAATTCACCTAAAAAAATAAGCTGTCTGCTTTGGTTTACAGAAGATACATTCACCTTCTGAGTTTATTCTCCAGCTCAACATACTCAAGACAAATGTTACATAAAGTAAAAGTGCTTCATGCAGACCCAATCAAAATTATATGCTTCTATCTTTCAAAAATAACTTCTGCAAATTTAATCATGACAGTGCACTTATAATTTTTTAAGTCCTCATTTGCTGGGGGGTTTTTTTTGCTTTGCTCCATTTTTTTTTAAGTACAGGAAAATACAGTTTGCTTTGATATTTTCCTGTGATCTTATAACGATTCAAAGCTGACACTTACCAACAAGTAGATCTGTCCATCAAGGAAAATGTTTTTCTTCATTGGAAAAAAGGTTGTAAAACTGAGGTACTAGTTTAGTGTTTCCAGCAAAACCTATTAATCCCCTATGAAGGAACTGTAGCACTACAGTATAAAAAGGATTATAGCAACAGACAGAAAAAACTCCCCCAAACATGAAAGTTAAGAAAAAGAGTAGGTTACTTATTCTTCAGAAAAAGGTAGCATTTTTCATGTGAAACTAAAAAAACCCAAAAATATCAGCTGAAGCTTACTTTACCTTAACAAGCACTTTTAAGAGCTCAGTTACTTTTCTCAGACAGATTTAACAGTAGGAAGATGTACTCAAATGTCTGTAGAGCAACATAAGTAGATTGAGTGCCTTGTTATTAAATTATATATTTTTCTCTTTTTAGGCCTCTGGGGTTCTTCCCTGACTTCCCTGGTACCCTTATTTTCATGGTTTTAAATATTATTTTATATCATATGCAACTGCTGGGCATCTACAGTAGGAAATGCTAATCTGAATAAAATATCTCCAAATGAAAGTGAGCTAAACATTAGGTATCTTATTTTTTATCCTTGAACCATTTACAACAGTGGATACCCTCTCATTCATTTTGTATTACAAACAGAAGCAGGTATCAACCTCAGTGAAAAAAAAACCCAAATAAAAATAATGACCAAATCCCCACAAATTTGAAATGGATTAATGAATTACATGTTTTTACAGGCAGCAAACTCCTTTCATAAGATTGTTACCAAAAGGGGGGAAAACCTGACAAAAATAAGTAACTGCAATTAGTGAAATAAAAGTTCAGTTAGGTACTGCTGTATTTGTTTTTCCCCTTCTCTTAAAAGGGAATAATTTGTTCCCTTAGGTTGTGACAGATCCACATAGGAGACTTTCCATGAGTAATATCACTAGAACTGGCATAAACATATGCTGAAAGACCACTTCATTGAAAATACATTTTTCATTCAATTACAAACACTTAAAAAAAAAAATCTTCTGGACAGAAATTTGTCATGCTTCATTTCTAAGCAATTACTTTTACACTTGAAAAAATCCCCCAACTATAGTATTTTTTTTAATTATCCAAATATGTAAGCATAGGATAAGTTAGCTTTCTAGTTTTTCAGAGATCCTTACACCTATCAAATCATAAAAATGCAACTTATTTTATCTCCTACTTTTTACACCTCAATTTTCAAAATGATTCTCCAGTCACAGATATGCTACTTAGGTACCTACAATTCTAGCAGTAAAATACCTTACAATAGTGTGAAGGTTCATTAGCACATTTATACATCTAACTACTCCAACAAGAGTCCAACAAGATATATTTTGCAGGAAAACATCTCGGAACATGCAATTTTTAAAAACATATTAGCCCTCTTTTTGATTCCCCACCCTATTTTATAATGGGAAAATCTCTTAGAAATGTCTGAGTTGTGGGTCAGTCACACAATTTTAAACAAAGGCACTCACAAAAGTAAAGTGGGCAACTCACCCTTTTTAAATATAACTATGCTGTTTTCTCTAACATGCCAAAGTTCCCACCAGGAAGTTCATGCTCAGTTTTTCTACCCTGTCATGTGGGCAATGAGCAACTATTCTACTTCTCTGGATTGGTCATTGTTCTTATGCCTGGATCCTGCAAGACAAGCCACCAATGAATAGTGAGGGTCTTGGAATGATTCTTTCAGGAAACTGTTGAGGACCTGGGAATCACAACGGCTGAAAGGCACCTGCGGAGACTGGCTGGTCCAACACCCTCACTCAAAGCAGGGAGAGCCAAAGGAAGTTGTTCAAGGCTGTGTCCAGTCAGGTTTCAAATATTTCCATGAAGAGAGATTCTAAAACCCACTACATATTACAAGGAACACTGAGATCCTCCGTAGCTAAGACCTGAGGTTTTGACACTATTAACCTGCAGTTCAAAGGTTTTTTTGATGGCAGTTTAAAAATTTAGCACCACATATACACTCCAGAAAAAGCATGAATCTGCCCCAGAACAGTGAAGGATAAACAAATGGAGATTTTAAAAGTCAAAACTCTGCAAAAACAGTGCTGCACTGAGAACTCACTAAACAATCCCAGCTTCCTCAAATGCTGTAAGCAAAAAGAAAACATTAAATTGTTTGAAAATTAAATTAATGGAAATGTGTGCCCTGCTGATCCCTCCAGTAACAGAGCAGGGCCACTTAATTTCCAGTCTAATATTAAACTGTTAAGACTTTTCTTGCAGCTGATAATTAACAGCCATTACTTAAAAAACCAAACCAAAACAAAACCAACAAAACAAAAATCCCAACAATTTGGAGGTCAGGGCCACAGAAGAGACAGCACAATATTAAAACAATAATTGTCCAGATGAGAACCAGAGGTTATCTGATAGAGACTCCACGGCAGCACAGCAGTGCAGAGCCTGGAGGCGCTCTGGCTGATGCAGACAACTCCTACGGGGGGCTATGGTGAACATATGCCAGGGTGGGATATGCAGCACCCTTTAATACGGCAGAGCATCTCCTGCCCTCAGGCGCCTGCTCAGCTCTGCTGGCTGGAGCGGGAGGTGGCAGAGCCGAGCCTTGTCCTCAGCCTGCCCCTGGAAGACAGGCCAGCAGTCCCGCTGCTGTCAGCGTCCCCGCGAGCCAGAGCGGCACCAGGCTCGTGCTCACACACCAACATCATCACACAACAGCACCACCGACATCTGCACGGGACCATTCCCGGGCTTTTACTGGTCAGCTTGTTGTGAGGCTGGCAGTGTTTCCTACATCCACTGCAGAGATGGGGTAACAAGCTCCTCTCCACCAAAAGAACAAGGCACAAACATTAAATGTTCCTCTTCCGCCCTAAGAAAGGACAGGCTTCCAAGTCTAAGCATAAACAAAACTTCAGCTAAATACAGATCCCAATTATATTAAGGAATTATTGATGTCAATTTTAATATTACGGATCAAATTCTTACTATTCTTTTTTAGCTCCCTCCCTAATTTATAAATTTGCATAAAGGAGAATGTAATCCTAAAATGCCATGTAATTATTTGAAAAGCATATATTTGAAAATTATTTTATAAAATTAGCCATGGATAGGTATGCTCAGAATTCTGTCAAGATGTTGAAATATTTTCTTTTAAAAATATAAATAATACTTTAAAATTACTAATACCACAAACTGGCAGGTCCGGAATTTGTGTTTAATCAAACCCTGAGAACCAGAACAAGCACATTTCACAAGCTCCAAGTCTAAACTTCCTCTGAAGTTCATAAAGGCTCACAATACCACCATCATCACATGCAAGATGTGATTTATTCAATCTAATTATATTGACTGTGGCACCGTAAAGAAGAAACCCCAAATCTGTATTCTATCATTAAATCCAATGGAAACTAACCTACAAATACTCTATAAATAAGGATTAGACATGGACTCAAACCATACATATTCCATTAAAATTTTGATGAGACCTGTTGTAATCACTAAAACTTCAACTTGTATTGAGTGCTACAGCTGGTATTTCAGATGACCCAAAGACAATTTACATAAGGAAAGCACCTCCCTCAAAGTTCACTGTACTAAATATAAATTTTAGTCTATCACAACCTAGTATTAACCACAGATTAGCTTGGCTTCATAATACTAACATTTAAGGTTGAATCAATTTTGCATTTTATAGATTGCATACTAAATAAAACATATTAACACAAATCAACATTTAATCTGTATCTTTACTTTATAAAAACCTGGAAGAAATTTCCTACAGACCATAAAACTGAAGAGAATCTGCTTTGAATTAGATGCCACCACTTTTTCCTCCTCCCTTAGCACCAGAACAACCCCAGGCTCAAAATCTTGTCTCAATCAGAAAACATTATTCCTGTTAGAGTGTAAGAAGTCCAGTAACCTACAATCTATTATAACCCCTTCACCAAAGAGAAGCCAGTAAAAGGAAAAATAATTTCCTCTAGCTTGATCCACTAATAACGAGCTCGGACTTTCCAGTGAGTGGTCTTCTCCAGAAGGGCCATGAGATCATCAACCAGCTTCCCTAGAGAGAAAGCTACAACCAAGCCAGCACTAAGCAGCTGTGGACACTCAGGTACAAGCAGCAAGATGATGGCAGAGCCATTTCCCTACAGGAGCATGGGTTAACAAGAGCAAGAGTGAAGAGGACAGCCTTAAGCATTCCTTTAAAAGGAATTAAACATTCCTTTAAGAGTGTTTTTATTGTTCTTGTTAGCTAAAGAAACAGGCTATATTAAAAAGATACTATATCATGATATCAAAATTATTTCATTTTAAAACATTCAAATTGACAATGTCTCTTTCTATTTACTCTTATAGCAGAAGATTAGAGTCAACATTTCCTTTAGCAGAGAGATAATCACTGAGAAGTAACACAGGAATAACCAGTTTGATTTACTTAAAAATGACAAACTAACTTCTAGAAAATAGATTTAATTAAAAAAAAAGACAAAGTAACTTGGAGCTGTAATTCTACACTATGAGGAAAAACAGACCAGGAACAAGCAATAAATGCGTCACTGATTTTACTGAAAGCCCACTTACAAAGTATATTTACAGTACAACATGATAATGGTGACAAGAGAATCACCCATGGAGATGCATGTCTAAATTGTTTCCCCGAAACATTTACATCAAATTCAAATGTCAAAATGTATTCTATCTAAACATAGTTCTAGTTCAACCCAATAAAAGAACTGAACAGGCAGTAGGCACGTTGCCTTGCCTGCCAAAAAAGTTTTAGAAAACAGAAAAAGTTAATTAGGTTGGAGAAGTTTTATGTGTAAAGCCAATTTATTATAAGCAGTAACTATAACTGCATATACATCTTTGCCCCCACCTCCAGTTTTTTATTTAGAAACATCCACAGACAACTGAGCTGTTTGAACAGTATTTGCTGTTACATAAAATAATCTGATTCAATCAGAAACTATGATATTACTTGCAACTGAAAATAGGATTAAAGCAAAAATGTTATTCCATGTGAGCAACAAATTTACTTTCAGAAGCAGTAGGTATTAGAAGGAAAGGAAAATAACTAATATGCAGAACTGCTAGATGGACGTGATTACATTCACAACTGTGCATGGAGTCACCACAGCAACACAAATCTCCCCCCAAAACAGAAAAGGAGCAAGAAAGCCAACATGACTCTCTCCGCTCTGCCCTCTCCTCTCCACTTGCCCGCTGTTCCCAGTTGTTGCTACAGGAGGGCCTGGTACTGAAGAAGGTGCTCATGGAGCTTGTGCATTTTGATGTCTCCTTTTAGGAGCATTTCCAAGCCTCAGTGTCACTCACCATGACAAACAGATCATTTCTCCTTCTCTCCACTTACTCATCATTGACAAAACTGCTGGGACTCAGTTATAGAAAGGAATTATCCTCAATAGGCACCTTCAGTTACAACCATATGACACTGCAGTCATCTAAGTCTAATCCCTTTTCAAGCTGAAATAACCTACTCAAATTCCCTTTGAGACACACAGCATGTCTATATTCTCTGCCTCTCATGCCCTGTAAGAAGCAGAAGTGTGCTGAAGTATCTCCTGTTGCTGTGGCTTCTTTCAATGTCATTCATGGAGCTGTTAAGACTCCCATGCACTTTGTTGATAAGAAAAGTTAAATGAGTCCAGGCAAGCATAAACCCCAGTTTCAGCATCACATTATTCCAAGTGAAGTGCAACATGGGTAGCACTCATTCCTGCACTGCCAACAGCCTCTAAGAGCCAACAGCCTAAATTCAGGAACAGAAATTACAATTTCAGGTAACTGTAGAGGGAAAGAGCTCTTCCTTTACCGACACACATGTTGCATTTGTTTTTCAATTCCGTAAGAATCTCAGGCTATCTGACACCTAGAGGTCATTAAGTTTTAATTTACGAATCTCCCTAAAATCCAAGCCATTTTGTCTTTTTTGTTTTTAAATCAAGATTTGTAGCAGTTGCTCTCCAGGCACTGGGGGAATGTGTTAGCAGCAGTACAGGGGAGAATTTCCTGAGGTATACTACTCAAAACAAACCCGAAAATATTTTCAGGGTGAGATTCCTATCCAGACACGGGATCTGCCCACAAACTTTCATTTCTACCAGATCTCAGCAGTATTGATACTTCAAAGAATAAAGAAACTTTTCCCCACTAATGACAGCATTTACAATCTAGGATGAAAAATTTCAAAGTTACCCCTCTGAGAGTTAGACGACACTGAAATTAAGTTATCTAATGTTAGAGAGCCAAACATAACCTGACTGCCTAACCTAAGCTTCTGCTATCAGCATCAACGATAATAGCACAGTGAGTATTAATAAATATATAAATCCATATATCACATCTCACAACAACAAAAGAAGCCCAGTAAGATCTGAAATGCAGAACAGCAAATGTGGTTTTACAAATGAATAGGTATGAAGTTTGGCAGAATCTCAACTTAAGTAAAAACATTACTGGCAAACTCACACAAATGGAAAAATGCTTACTTCTCCATTAGGTTCTTAGAGAATGTCTACTCAAAGACAAAACACTACCCAAATATACAACGAGCTCTGACTGTGCAATAACACAGTTCTAGTATGTTACAAATCATCTTGTATTAATATAATTTTAATCTGGATGCTCTCACTATTAATCACACTATATTTGGATGCTTTCACTTAAATTAACTCCAGACCGGATTTCACAAATAATTCCTGCTGGAGCTTTTTTACCTAGTGAGAAGCCAAAATGAAGTTTCTCAATCTTTACTAGTGAAAATTTACCAATTGCCACAGCTATTTCATGACACAGTCACTTAAAATACACAAATGTGTTTCTGATGTCTCTTACGTACCAGAAGGATAATAGAGTAATACCCTAAACGCCACAAGCATCACTTATTTTAGAAAGGCCATGTTGACACAAATCATAAATTTACATTTTAATGATTTTAATTTACATTCACTTCCTGTATCATAGATTTTGTTGCTAGCACGACAATACCATACTAGAGTGGAGCAATGCTATCTCATCTAGGCAATGGGTAAAGACTAGAGGCTTAAAATGCACACACGGATAACAAGAACTAAGCTCTGAGTTTCCATAATTAAATTCCCATAATTAAAGTTCTGCTAATGAAAAGGAGGATTCACCTATTTAAAATGCTTTCTACTTTTTGTTATTTTCAGGTCCAAACCAAATAGTTTCCAAAGCGTGGTTCACAGGCAATTTCAAAGGGGTTCAAAAAGGACATGGAAGAGTCCAGCCCACTGCAAGTAGGCTTATAGTCTCTGGAGTGATTTTTACACTGCCACCATCAAATTTCAATGATCTTCAAATCAAAAATACATTAAAGAACCATCATTATTTATCTTTGTCACTATATAATATCTCTCAATCTGTTTTATAAGGTAACATCCAAATTTGATTACATTCCATTTCCACTACAAGACAAATTGGGGTGACCACGCACGCTATTTCAAAGTAAAAAAAGCCACTAAAGAGACACAGAACCACACATGCTCATTTTGGAAGCTCTTAAAATGTTGCTGCAGCAGCCCACCTGAAAGCCTAAGCTCTTCTGGTTTGTTTGAAATCAGTATCAACACCAAGTTTGGAACATTTAAGGCTTGGATTATTAAACCTTCACTCATTTTCTTCATGTGGTACCTCACACTAACTGACTAAAACCTAACCTTTTATGCCTTTTGATGCATAGGGAGCATTTTAAAATATATTCTGGAGATACATGAAATAAGGATACTTAGCTCACTCCAGCTTAAAAAAAAAAAAATAAACACAGTATTTGACAAAAACTCATAGATGCAGCTGTTAGGTGTCTTCCCCAAGGCTTGCTCCGAGAAGCAGTATTACATCATTAGGTCACAATTTGCAGTTGAAGTCGAAACCTCAACTTTAAGCTTGGACTGCACACCATCCATTCACGCTCACAAACGATCGGGGAACAGAAGTGGGAAATTTCTCTTGACATAACCTGCTGCAGTGAAAAGACAAGGAACACACAGCTCAAATGAGCTCAAAGCTGTACAATGTTCCCATAGACCGTACTTCAGCGTGTCTGTCTAGAGGAAGCACCTTGAAAGTGCTGTGCCCCTTATCCCCTGACAGCACTCTCATTCTTTCTGCACTACTTCCTTCACCAGCTACCCACTTCCTCAAGTTTCTTGCATTCCTTGAGCCATCCCTTGACCCTGGCAACTACTCAGACACCTCTTAGCAAAAGGCTCCTCACCTTCTGCCAAGAACTACAAGGTGGCACACACAGTGCCAAGATCTGCACACAGCCTTTCACAACGACTTCAAAGGTCCATCCTTTGGTATCTCTACTGATACTGCAAACATGGTAAGACCAAGCCAATAGCCAGGGCAGTGAAAAGAGGTTTGGTGACTCTTTAGAGAAAAAAGGATGTTGAACCAACTAAACACAGCAATTCTGGGAGAAGCGAGCATGTTATACTATCATCTTGTGTCATGTTCATTCCGCTGAGTAAGATCTCTCTGGAAATCTTTCTATGATTTTAAACTGGTAAGAACCTTGCGGTGTTGACCAAAAGGCACTGAAAAACTTCAGAAGTTGTAACCGCATTAAATGAAAATTTAAGTCACTTCAGTCTGAAATAAAAAGCTTAATTTTGGCCTGGTTGGGTAACCTGCCCCCTCAAAAACATTAGACACAGAAATTTACTAGTTTTAGTTCACAGAATAAGCTGAGTTGGAAGCTGTTGATCTCAACAAAGATCATTGAGTCCAACTCCCAGCCCTGCACAGAACCTTCCCCTAGAGTCACATAATATGCCTCAGAGTATTGTCCAAACCCTTCTTGAACTCAGACAGGCTTAGTACTGTGACCATTCCCTGGGGAGCCTGTTCCAGTGGCCAATTACCCTGCTCAAAGATGATCAGGGTCTGCTTCTCCTCTTCCCCTCATGAGGAAGGTGTAACAGCAATGAGGCCTACCCTCAGCCTCCTCTTCTCCCGGCTGAACACACCAAGTGATCTCAGCCACTTCTCATAAGGCTTCCCCTCAATGCCTTCACCATCTTTGTTGCTCTCCTTTGTTTGACAGGAGCAATCTAGGAAACTTCAGATCTAGTCATCCTCCTTAAATCCATTAAAATCTTCTTTATTTCTGGGCTTTGGAAATGGCCTTGAGCAAGAGACTTTAGGCCAGAGTAATTCTGTCATTACAGGAAGCTGAAAAATACAACCCCCTACTCACAGTAGTTTTACAAGTCCTATGCTGTACATTTAAACTAAGACTAAATCTGATTCTGTCTTAATTGAGCTTTAGAAAAACCCCCAGTCTTGCTCTACGAACATACTGCATGCAATACACACAGGATAAAACTGCCCCCAGGGACCTGCTGGGCACACTCCATGCAGATATGGTGGCACTTGCTCACTGCATCTCCTTTCTCTGGCATTTCTCAATAACCTTTTACCTTTTCCAACACATTCTTTGGATGGTTCTTCCCTCTTTTTCTGACTTCTGTTGTACTGCAATACCAGATGACTTCAAGCTGATTATCTTTAAAAAGATGTTTTATTAATCGGAAAATAACAAAGATCTACACAGCCTGTATGCAAATTACTGCTCAGTGGGGCACATAAAATTGAAAATAGAGATGTCATTTTGCAATCCTAAATATAACAAATGGTTTCTCTGTGAGAAAACAAAGGAGGGAAAGAATTATCGTGATCAATTTCTCACTGTTATTATCTGATTTGCAAGAGTATATTTGAGATCAGTACATTTCTAATTGAAAAGAATGCATTGTTGCCCTTGAACATGTTGTCACATGTTTAATGGCTTTTCATCCTAAAATCTGTTTCTTCTGTTTGTTTAGTATCCCTTAAAGGCCTGAAGAGATTTACATATTGAGAATACATAACTTGAAAAATCACTCCTTGACATCACTGTTAGTATGATTTTCTCTTAGAAAAAGAAAAGACAGAAAGGAAGTTGCATGAATAACTTTCCTCTCTCCCTGAAGACTGTTTCACTACAGATTTCCCTGGATCCAAGTCAAATGACATGTCCCAATGTTCTGGAAAAATGGACTTTTGCCTTAAGATTTAGATTTCTTTTACTAGTTACATTTCCTTCCTGACCCCCTGCCTTCACATTGCTGAAGTCTAGACTCCATATGCATCTTATTCTTTTTCTGAAATTAAACAACTTCATAATCTCTTAAACTACATTGAAACACTTCCAATTACTCCTTGTTCCCATCCTGAAAACTATGAATTATTTCCCTGAAATATCAAAGACAGGTCCATAATTGTTAAGGGTATCACTTATATAGCTTGCTTCAAAAAGTTTCAAATTCATGCTATGCAAGCCAGAAATTATCATCTCTGTTTCACCTGCCCCACTACAACATCACTGCTTATCCATTTCCTTCCCTCCTCTCAGAAAAACACAGCTAGGGATGGTCTTGGCATCTAGCTAGGGCAGAGGGGACTCTTTGCTTCCAAATCAAAGATGACTTCTGAATTTCTGGTTTTGAATATAGTAGGAGTTCAACTCAACATAGATACCAGCCTGTGGATACAGCAGGAGCAAGCACTGGATCCTATTTTAAATGCAGACACTTGTTCCAGTCTGTGTTGTGCCAAACAATAGATAAATTACTACCCAAAGTTACAGATAACCAAGAATAGGAGAAGGAAGTCATCACTCTGCAGAGTGAGGTTCCAAGTTACAGGACTCTCTTCTCTAAATAGAAATATACACAAAATGATTTTTCATTTGAAGAATGCATGATCATTCAGCTGTGGTAAATAATCACAACAGAACATAACTTTTAAGTAAGGGACAGAAGACAGTTTGGCTAGAAATCACTACATAATTTAAAATGTTTTCACTGACTATGTCTTTTCACGTGCATTTTAAACCAAACGTTTGTTCCTCAAATTATTTCTTCATTGTTTAGGACTTCTCATGACTCCACTAGAGCTTGAAAGAGATGAAAGCAGAACAAAGGTTCTTCAGTGCACATTTCAGATGTGTGCATTGTTTCTGCTGAATACGTATTCCTTTAGCCAAAACTTTCCAAACTACTTTCCACCTTCTGGATCAGACATCTAATGACCTAAGGTGTGTAGGTGTGCATACATAAATGTGTCATCAATAGTTATATAGCTCAACAGACAAAAATAACAGCTTAAAGAAAACACAGTCCAAAAGAAATAGGAATAAAGTTTCCCACATCCCTACCCCCCCCTTCGTACTCTCAACAGACTTGAAACTACTGCATTAATGCAGCAAGCAATAGCTTGTAAAAGGATGCAAACCAGCTGAAACATTTGACAGACAGTGTTAAATACCAGAGGATTCATATCAACCACTTTATTTGAAAAGGTGCTTTGAAGTTGGCTATCTTTCATGTACCTCTTTCATGGCACATTAATAAGGAAAACTGAGATGGGGTAAATTAAGTCCCAAGGTCATATCTAGAGTTACAGCACTGTGGGTACCTGATGAAATACGGATTAATGCTGCATGAGCACTGAATAAATAAAACCACTTCTGTTAACCACTCAAACAAGTTTTACAAGTAGTTCTGAACTTTATTCGGCAACTAGACTTCAGACATCTTAATCCCCCCACACTGCTTTGAAACCTAATTATCATAATGTGAACCCGAATGTTAGGTCCCTTTCAAACTGCGAGTGCTATGAAGCAGAAAAGTAATGGGAATTAAGCTAGTGTAACATTAGAAATGCAGAGGCATGGAACTTGAAAGTGGCATTTGTTAAAGCTTAGAGAGCATAATGTAGATATTCAACAACATAAAAACACACATTTAAATTGAAAAGGATATTTAAAGCATGTGCAGACACCTATAAAACACAAGCGGACCTAAAATCCTGTAGAACAAACATTTCTAAATCAATTTCTTGCCACCAAGGTCCAACTTCAAAAGGTATTAAACAGTCCTATTCTACCTTAGCAGAACATTTCTAAGTATTCTAAAGCAGACAATTTAAACATTAAAGAAAACCCAATGAGAATTTTACAAGACATTACAGATTTTCCCCTATTTGTCACAGTACAGAAGTGTTTGAACTTAAACAGCAGTAAATTATTAATTACATTGCTTATAAAGCCTTGAGAGCAAGAAAAGATTTGCTGGAAGTGGCAGACAAGGATTTTGCATTAAGTTTAAAACCAAGACAGAAATTAAACACCAACCCATCTAAACAACAAGAACAAAATACACTTGCCTGGCTGCATTCTATACTGCATGTTGAAAACAATTAGCAATTTCTGATGCTTATCAAAATTTCTTTTAAATATGAGCCGAAATACTTTATTCTGAGTGTGCATTAATGTAGCAAGCACATAAGAGTCAGATCAGCAAGAATGCTTGTATTGTGACAACAAAACCATTGAGGCTGAAAGAAAAACTGGGATTTGATTTTGCCAAGCACGAAGATTGAGCTGCTCATTTTGTCCTACTCTAGCATAGTTCACCTGTCATTCAGACAACTTTCATTTCCAAGATGCCTAAAACTGACAGCAATCAAAGAAAAACAGATTCCTGAAATATTTTTTCAAGAGTTTCATTTAATCCAAAAAGGTCAATGAAATCCTAAAAGTTCATCATCTGCCATGTTAATGCTGAACACAATGTTGTTTCATTTACATTTCTGGTCCTGTTAAAACAAATACACTTGTCTAAACTAGAACATCTGTTTTGGTTATAATACAATGTATCTTTGGCAAGAACTCACAATAGAACTAACATAAATAATCAAGAATATTTATTGAACCTTGTAACAAAAACTGATTTGTAACAAAAACCCCAAAGACTAGATATGACTGTCCCTGGCTCTAGTCCAGTCCTAATCTAAGTCAATAAACATAGCTTTAAAAGGGAAACTACATTTAAAAAAAAAAAAAAAAAAGAAAGTCCTGTAGTTATTTAGGTTGGATGTAGCTATCTGAAAGCACGTTAGTTAGAAAAACAGTGAAAAATGTTTGCTTTAAATCAAAAACTGTCAAACTGAGTCCAGACAGGTTTTAAAGCCACATGAAAAATCATGTCATATGCCTCATTTCCTACTACTGTCTTCACTGATTTGTCTTCTACTTTGGAAAACCTCAGTAAAACTATATGCAGTTTGTATTTGCCACTGCTGAGGACTTCTTAATTACTTGCTCTTCATATATTATCTTTAACCTCCATTATTTGTGTGTGCACCAGCTGCGCACACCTTTGTAAAATTACAACCCCTATTATTGTCTCATTTCTCTAGAAATGCATGATTCCAAGTTCCATGTGATGAACTGGACATTAAAGTATGAACAGATTTTTTTTTTTATATAATCATTTCTGATCCTATTCTTCACTTCCAGGAAAAAAAAAAAAAGCAGAAAAAAGAAAAAAAAGAAAAAGCTTTATTTGCCAAGGAACTCAAAGTCTGCAATACCTCTCCATCTGCCACCTGTCTGAACAACAGCTTCAGATGAGCGGGGTTTTGGTTTTAAAGCACTATAAAAACAATCCAGCCTAATTTGCCAGGCCCATTTACATTTGTATTCCTTTAAGGAAAAAGATTTTAAACAAAAATACAGTTGGTCATTCTCTAAAACTTGCACACAGCAGTGAGCTGAGCTCTGTTTTGCTGGGCAAGGATTCCCACCTTCATGGAGTTCAGTGCATCCCTCTGAGAAGATGAAGGCTCGGGAAATGGTATCATGTTAGATGTAATTGACTCATTCTGCTACAGTTCAACTACAGGAGAGTTTTTGGTTTTTTCCAGGGGTTTTTGGTTGTTTTGTTTGGGTTTTTTTGTTGTTTTGTTTTTCCCACAGTTAGAGCACTAAATTGATCTGCAATTACATTTTTTTTTTACAACCGCAACCTGCTGAAGCAGATCTTCTTTAAAAATTAACTGTTTCAATATTGCTGAAGTTATTTCTTACAAATTTTAACTGAAAAACAATTTATACAGATCACTTCATCCAAAAGCATACCATGAGTTTCCACACAACTGATGAGAGATTTGTATTCAGCCTGTATATAAACAAAGCCCTCATATTTTCTCCTGTCATGTGAAAACAACGTAATCAAGGGAAGACTTTGTACGTGAAAACTGAAAAGCTGTTTGTGATCTGAAAGCACATGCCCTGGGGGATTGTATTATTTAAAAGAAGAGGATCAGCAGAGCACATTCTTCCAAGTAATCTTTCACAGTTCCCCTCTAAAGGTATACCAGTTCTCACAATGTACACCTACTGTCACCTATTGCTCAAACAGTAACACTGTACTAATTGCTCTTCATTTAACAAGTATCACATTTTTTAACTCAGACTGACATAAATTCCAGGCATTTCATTGGATTATCAGAAGTCGTGGTTGGATATCTAGACTCATTGTTCCTTTCTGTTACTAAGAAATAACAAAGAGATTAATGCTTTCTGGAGCTAGAAAGCAAACAGTAGTAACTACCCTGCAGGATTCAGCAGCATGGCTTGGAAACCTTAACACTGGATAAAGCAATGAGATGTACACAAAACTAGTTTATCAGAAAGGGATATATGGGAATCTTGATCTTTAAGAAAAAAACTCAGTACAGACTGATAAAACGTAAAGAGAGACACAAGGACTGCAAGTCCAGTTTGTTTGTAAATTCACATACTGACAGCAGTATACAAAGTTCTACAGCCCCAAATCTCACCTATAGCATGCAGTACAAAAAAGAAAAACCACTTTCCTTTAACATCTTTAACTTCCTTTAACAAGTATCTCAGGGCTCTGCACACAAATGCTGAAGCAGGGACCAGCTCTTCACAATATGAGCACAGCACAGGAAAACAATATAAATACATACGTAAGGCAAAAACATTTTTCATTACGTTAATTTTCACTTCCAGGAATTAATCTGGCAGGTTAAACAAGTGCATTTCTAGATTTTTACTACAAACATCATAAGTTTTGGAAGAAGTGAAAGGTTGAAAAATTATCGGTCACTACTAGAGAAAGCAACTTCTCAACCTAACTTCTGCCTTAGAGCATTTATACTAACTTCTATTACACAAGAGCTTTTATCAGTTCCAAGAATTTGGTAGCTTAACTACTACTTTGAAAACTTTGTAATGTTGAACTATAAACAGGGAGAAAATATTAAATCAAAAGAGGTAAACACAGTGAAAAAAACAACCATTGTAGTATATACAAACAAATTTTTCTGTGCAAACTAATATATGATCAGTAAATAAATAAAATCACTATTTCAAAGTGCTTATAGTAATGTAATAGATTTTTAAGCTATATGAAGTGAACAACGGTGAAATTAAACATTTGCCAAGACCCGCACACTGCGAAGTGTTTTCCATTCTCTACAGTCATTAAACATCCACTACTTTCACACTGGATTCAGGAAAGAGGATGCCTAATTTTTCACAAGCTTGAGTAGCCTCTTCCATTTGCAAATAGTTACAATTAGAAAACATTTACTAGGTCTCCTGGAATAAATGAGTGATTTAAGCATGGAATCTTGTGCAAATTTACTGAGAAATCTTAGAAACAAAGAACAAGTGCAATTAAATCATATTATAAATTAGTAGGAATAATACATTTGTTAACCTCATCTGTAAGATCACTTTCTAATTTATGAAGAAAAGGCACCTTTAAATGTATACAATAGTTTCAACAGCGAAAGGCTGTAACCTTTTTAAAAATACAGAAAACTTATTTCAGTATGTTAAGACAGTGAAAACTAAATACTGCTGTGAAATGCCAGCACAAAAGATAATCCAATATAAATCACAAAAAATGCTTTAGAAAAAAGTAAAGGTGTGAATTTAAACAAAAAAAGTGCAGTTCCCCATGGTAGAAAAGAAAGTGATGTAATACAGTTTCCATCCAAGCCAACATAATACTTTAGTTCAAATTTAACAAATTAATGGATAAAATTTGATGTTTGAAAAGAATAAATATCTTCACTACTCTCTGCTAGGTATTAACACAATATTTACTTCCAGACCATTTAATACGCATAGGATTTAGCAAGCATTCTGCAGTCAGACAACAGAAGCTTTATCACATGCAGTTAAACCTCATTTATCAAGAAATAAATACACAGTGCCAAACAGGTCTTCAGCTGCTAGTGCTGCTCTTCTCACGTACTTTGTTACAATGATAACAGCAACAGAGAGAACCTCAGGAAGAAAAAATAAAATGCTTCAGTGAGTCTCTCTTACTGCCTCAGGATTACTACTTTCATGTTTCAAAGAGCTACAGCCATTTTTCTTTGGCTAGAAGGTTGGGTCAAGCTTGACTCAAATACAGACAAGGCAACAAAAATAAATACTTCAAAAAAATTACATCTAAAACTACCTGTTACATTAGAATATGCTGAAGAGATGAATAACCCAGCAAAGGGATCTTACCAGTAAACAACATCCAGTGGTGCAAAATATTTCTTCATAATTAAGTCAGCAAAGTAAGCTTCTGTTTCTCTGCAGGCCGTGCCATTGCCAATCACAACAGTGCTGCAGCTTGGCGTGAGTTAAAGAAACCAAACAATTATTTTAAAATATTCTTTTATACTTTTTCATGCATAGCATTCAATCTGCAACAATGACCAATACATCTGATTTTAGATAACACAAGGCCCAGATGTAACGAGAACATACAGTAGCAACACATTGTGTTCAACAGATTTTCAAAGCGACAGTTCAGGAGATGAGTCAAAATTTTCATTCATTCGTAATGGAATTGTACGGTGGTAATATATGCAGAAAATCCAAAAATGATACTTCATATTAATAAATGGAATGTTATTTACAGTCCTCAAACACTTTCACCTCATATTTCCCTCATCTGGTATGAGTCATGAAAAGGAGCATAAGCCAAAGCAATCAGCATCTTAATTCCTTAATGGGAATATCATAGTTTCCAACAGCTTGCAAGGTCATTCCCTCTGACTGCCCACACCACAGCCAGTCATCAAATCACCTTGTTTAAAGCCAATCTAATGCTTTAAGACAAACTGGACTGTGTGCTGTGGCAGTTCAGCAGCTGACTCAGTAGACCAGATGTCTGTCCACAGGAGATCCAAAATAGTTCGACACAAACTTTTAATCACGCTAGCCCTTGTTTGCAATTCCATCTGGAGATCTACCTGTGCAGTATTTCCTTTGCTTAATAAAACTCTACCAAAAACTAAATGTGGCTTTTGGAACAGCAAAAGATCTATGAGTGGTTTGGGGGTTGTGAGGGATAGGAAGAGTAAGGCTAAACTTATTCCTTAGCTGAGTGCTGATTTCTATTCCTAAAAATAAATGGATTGACAGAGTTTTATGGGGATACAGTTATAGAATGCAGCTTTACTCATAGCTGTGGCTTAATTTCATGTGCTTCTAACAAATATGTAGCGTAAAAGCACAAACACAGACCAAAAGAAAAAGCAAGCTCTGAACTAGTTAAAAGAAAAAATAATAACTCCAATTAAATCTGTAGAATTCTTATTACACTCAAACCCAAGTATTTCTATAGTGAAGATTTTCATCTTGTTTGGTAAGAGCAATAAATGTAAGTTTCTTTAACATACTTGAACTGCAGCAGAAGCCTCTTTATCTTCTCAGCTTCACGAAATCCTTGACCAGGATGCAAGTACACTACATCAGTATGGAGTATCTGACCTAGAACGAAAGGCAAAGGCATTTGATAAGACTCACAAAGGTTCAAAAGCTATATCCTGCAGAACTACTAAAGCTAATTTGATGATTCACAAAGAAGGCTTCTTAATAAGTCATCTTTCCCTTTGATTTTGTAACCAATTAGAAGAAATGTATGGTGGGCATAGGACAAGAATGCTTTGGCTGGCAAAGTAAAACAAGATAATACATTTTCTAGTTCCCCATGGACATCTCCACACAAAAAATAATGAGCATCTAGTCATATTAGCAAATAAAATTTATTATATTATCAAAGAGTAAAAGAGGAATTTACTACAAAAGATTTATTGTTCTAGTGTAGTACACTTTACAGATCCAGTAAAGAGAGATGAAAATTAGAAAAATCTCAGGACTTGCAGTACAGGAGCTATAACTTTTGTACTCCTGCTAACTCTTGCCATCATCCCTTCTATCACATTTGGAAAGAACTATATTAACTGATACTGACAGCTAATGGTGCAATGAAAGCTAATAATCATTTACTTTTATTGCCTTCTAAAGTTTCCTTACATTCATCTGGGGTGTATATATTCTCAGACAAAAAAACAACAACAAAGTAAAAGGAAAACAAATCATTTTTGCATGGGTGTAAAGAGGTGAGAGAGACTAGGATGAACTGGAAAGGCTCTGTTCTATATCTGAACTAAGAAGTTTAGCAAAAACAATGTTTCTCACTCCTTACATTAACACACCTACTATTAAACAAAAAGGGCTGATAAAATGTCCAGATGCCCAACACATTACGCGTGAAAAAAAGAAATATTAGAGAAAGTATTTAAATTCAAATTCTTTATTAAACAATAAAAAATGCCAGGTGTTCTTTTTGCTGACTACTGAGGGGCACAATTATTTGAACCTGTATTCAGGAAGGCAGAAGGCATTTTAAATTCTATTTTAGAGAGGAGTAATAACATGAAAGAAGTCACTGGAATCCAGTGGAAAACTTAACCTTAAGTGAGCTGAAGGAAGGTATTTACACAACAGGATGTGTGGAAAGCACTAAAAGCTTCACCAAAAAAAAGCAAGTTCATAAATAATTGGATTTTGAAACCATCCTTTACTATAAATGAATATATTTTTATCAGTCCTTTCAAAAGTGTTTGGAATTGAAACTTACTGGTTGGTGAAATAATTGCCAACTTGCAGCCATGTCTGTAGCCAGGATCTACTCCCATCAAAGTACGGCCCCTCACAGGGCTGGTCAGAAGCAGCTGACGGAGATTTCTCCCAAACATCATCACAGACTCTTTCTCTGCATCAGATGTCAACTTGGATCTTAAAAGGATGGAAGCAAAGGAAAAAAAAAAACCCAAAACATTTTCCCTTCAATTACCTTTTAAATGCACTTATTAATTGTTCCAAAGTTGTAAGGCTTTTTCCAATCATGTTTCCATCATCTCTAATTAAATGTTACACTTCATATGAAGTTGACACCTTTTTAAAAAAGGATCAGCTATGTATCATCTCATTCTTGTTCTAAGAAAATCAGTCAATATAAAAAGCACAAGAGAAACACTTATAAGGATGTACACACACCTACTAACATTCAAATATTCATCATTTGGAGCAAAGAACAGTTTCCTATCAAAGCTGATACCTAATTGTAAAGAAAGGTTGATTTGAAAAGAGCATGGATTGAATTCATCCTAATTTCACAGTTCTGGAGAAAAATCACTACCCTGCAAGAAAAGGATGATGGTTTACACTGAGAGGTTCAAGAGAGAAACTGGAAGGGTCTCTCCAATTAATTGCTAACACACCATGACTCATGAGGCATTTAATTTTGTCTTTGAATTACATTATTTAAGAGTCATCACAGAAGTGTGAAGACTTGAGCTTTTTCTAGGAGAGTATTCTGCTTCCTGAGAACCAAACTAGAAAGCTGATGGGGCCACGATGTTCCCTTTCCTTTCCAATTTATGTTCTTCAACAGAAAGAAGTGAGGTAGTGTAGTAAGGATTGACTTGGATGACTTGAAGCATGAATACTTACTACAGAGTGTCACAACAAACAAATCAGTCTTGTTGAGTGAAGATGGACAAGATGAACGATGTCTTATTTGTCAGATGTGGCCAGCAAGACAATGACTGATAAGGACAAGTATTTTTGTCACAGTATGGCATTCTACATAAAAAGTAACAGGGAAAAATACTCATCACCTAACTGATTTTTCTTTTCTTTTGCAGGTACTCGTTACCATTATCAGATGCATTACATTGTCAGCAACTACAATAATTAGGGAGTCGAAAGCAATCCAGTGAAGCCTTCATATAAGGGTAGCTAGTGCCCTTATTTTCCTTTTTTTATAACCTCTCACTGAAAAAAAAAGTAATATCTGGGTTTATTTTTACAGAATGGAAAAAAACTGCATTCCAGTTAACTAATCCTATAAGAAGGAGGCAGGGAAAACTACCCAAGTTGTTTAGGTCAATCAATGCATGGCACAAGCAGGCTACAAATAGTTCAGAGACAACCCTCGCACGGGCTGTTTGACATGATGGAATACGAAGCTATTCTGAGCAGTTTTCAGGTGTGGAAGAACTTAACAGCCTGACTTGAATTTGCCCAGGATCCAACCAAACAACCAGCTCAAGCCTGTCTCATCCCACAGTGGTACAGAAACAACTAATAAGCCCTCATTGTCTCTCATTTGTAAAGTAGTCTAGAGAGAGGTCTAGATCCTCTTTCACACATACTGATTGAACATTTCCTAAGGAAAAGTGCAACAGCAAAAGGCTCCCTTCTATCCACACGCTTTTTGTTTCTGTATCAGGTATACCAGATTAACATATTCACAATTTAATGTGAGATGGTAAAGGGCATATATGCATTACAAGCCTCCTTAGCAGTTCAAATGTGCCTGCAGCAGAAAGCAGACATCCTGTATATTGCCATCAAATGTGTGAACGGCTGCACCAGTTCAGGTAAGTTGTCCTTCCATCCCAGTATTCTGTCTCCAAGTGTGGCTACAAGCAGGTGCCTAAGGAGCTG
Organism: Atrichornis clamosus; assembly: GCA_013400975.1. Lineage (NCBI taxonomy): Eukaryota > Metazoa > Chordata > Aves > Passeriformes > Menuridae > Atrichornis > Atrichornis clamosus. Next base: position 30,723 of record WBMZ01007844.1, on the reverse strand, counting down.
ATAGAGCAGCACTAGCGTATCTGTTCCACAATCTTATCCTAGCCTCCAGCTACTTCCAGCTCAGAGTATTTCCTGAGCTTGACATGATCTATCTCTTTAGTAGCTCATAATAGATCACTTGTTCAACTACACAGTCTCCTCCTGAAGCCACACATATTTCTTTCACCCACGTACTCTGTTGGCAGCGAGTTCTGCAGGTCCATCACAAACTGTGTAAACACCTGTCACCTTTTGGTTGGAAACTTCCTCTTCTCATTATGTCTCCTAGGCCTTATACTGGAAGAGAGTAAAAATTTATCCCTAGAAACCTTGTACCACTCTTCACACACCATTCACCTCTAAGTTTTCCTTTTTCCAAGTTAAAGTATGGTGCAGTAATTTATTTTTTCTTCCCAGAGAAATCATTTCATACCTCATTCCCCTTCACTGGGCCTTTTCCAGTTCCAGTGAATTCTTTTCCTACTTTTTTCCCTCCTCCTCTATGTGAGTGGACCAAAATGGCCAACAATATTCTAAATACAGACAAAATCAATCAATGATTCCTTGTCTTTATTCTTTAACTTATAATAATAAATAATCTTACCTTCTGAGAACTTAACATTTATGTGGAGTTACCTTTCACAATGCCAAAGCATCTCTCCTGTGGCAGTATAGCTCTGAGCTAATAGTTTTATATATACAAAGGTAACTACTTCCCTTGCAAGGATCATTTTACACTCATTCCACTGAATTTCAGTTGCCATTTCATCTCCTGATCATTCACTCTTGCAGCATCCTTCTCCCATTTTTAAAAAATTAGAAAAAATAACCTAGACCACAGAATATCCTCTTCTGCCAGGGAGAGTCCAGAGACAGAACAATTAGATGCCACTTATGAGGGAGCAGAGAAAACACATGGAAATACCTAAGCCTCACAGCAGTATGGATCTTCTACAAACACACGTGAGAGAATCAACCAGTCACCTGTGTATGCAAATCAAAGTTAAAAGTGGCTTGCAAACAAGGGAAGGGAATGCTCTTGGACTGGGGGCTTTGTACAATGACAGGTCAAGTTCCGTCTTTCCATCTATCCCAAAGATACAGGGTCTCAGCTGCCCACAAGGGCAAGTCCTCCTACGCTGCAAATTCCTGTCAGTCCATCTGTGAAGGAAGACTTGTGCAGAAATTAGAATTGCCCCTAAACACATGCTATTAGTTATGTTAGCCTTATGGAAATCATGTTTAAAATTGGCATAGATATACAGAAACTTTTACAGTAACAGGAAATGTTACTGAAATTGCCAGGTGCGTAGGGGGAACGTCCTTTCTATTACGTAATATCCTGTATTTTTTAATTTCAAATATAGACATCTCTTTTCTCACTAACTGTCTCTCACTCAACACTTGGATCAATTACATGATCTACTGTCCCAAGTACTGGCCCTTAATTTCAAGCTTGGTATAACCATTTGATCCTTTGGAAAAAAAAATTTTTAAAAAAATCCAGCTACCTCAATCTAATACCTTTCTCTTTTTCAGTGTATTACTGGTTTCATCCAAATGGCAAGATGCCCAGCTTCATGTTTTTCCAATTTATGACCATTCTCATTAATATGGCAGAGATAAAAGGCAGAGAGTAGTTCTCCTCTCTAAACATAAGAAAAATGGTTATTTTGGGATAACTACCCCAAACAAATAAAGCTCAAAACCCTTCAGTTCCTACTTCATGAGAAAATATCAGTCAAGTCAGGACTTCCCTCCCTTGACATTCAGGAAGCACTCAGAGTGTATATCACCAACAGGTATATTGTAATAACAGCAAATCTAATCATGACCTACTAGTTCCTACATTCAATGTTATAAGACTCAGTGAGATTTAAAATTCCCCACTTCCATGTCCAGTCTGAGATGCAATCCTTTCTGTGGAAAAAAATCTGCAAACTAGCTTCAGGTGTGAAACAAGATATACAGAGAAATGTTTGTGTCCCTGAAGGCAGAGGAGAGAAAGCACTCTCTGCAAGAAAGCATGGAAAATTATGAAAGGATTATCCATTAAAAAATATGCCCATGCCACATCACTTGCATGAAATCCTGATGGAATCATTCCATGCAGTACTGTAACAAGATAAAATATATTTCAAAGAGCCAAAAGCAACATTGGACGTTATTATACCAGACACAAGAAATGGTATCTGACAGAATGGAAGAAAGGAAATTAAACAATAAATAAGGTAATCGTCTTGCTGGCAAGTTTCATTCTTCTGATCACTAGAAGCACCAGCAATTTCAATACACCCTTGGAAACTTTCTGTTCCAACATTTAATGATAATAAAAAGAAAAAAGAACAGTAGGGGGTGGGTTGGAAATATTAATGCTAAAAGGAGGTATTGAATACTTTAGCAGCCGTTTGCAAGAGTCCTAAAAAACAGCTCCTGGTGTGTTATCCGGAAAGAGAATAAAAGAAGGATAAGGGTTAAGTGGTCAGGAACCAGGAATACTACTGTCAGGTGCTTTGCATTCCTCTCTGTAGGAGATGTTTCAGCTTTTCCTAACCAAACACCACCAATCATGCAACATTATCACAAAGAGTGAAAACTAAGCAGACATCCACTCAGGAACAGGCAGCAAGCTTCATATTCTTCACAGTCATTACTTGTGAGCTACATCTAGTAAGTAGTAGGGAAGGAAGCTTTTTTTTTCCCTTTTGATTAAGAGAACAGAAAACCTTTAGCAAACTACTGCTCCTGCAGCAGCCCCCAAAGTGTTAATGCACAACACAGGCCACAGCAGTCCTGTGGTACAAACCACGGAACAAAACACAATAAAAAAGCCTTGAAGCATGTCTATGTCAGTTTGCTTAGCTCTCTTAAAACCAAACCCCACCAAAAAGTATGCATTTTTTCTTTATTTTAAAAGAATTTGATCGTAGAAATGGCTAGAAATGACAACTACTTTCAACTCTTGTGATAGAAGCTAACAGTTGAACTCTCCATCATGAGACGTTCAACATTTTGGCCAAACAATAGACACAGTGCCTCCCCTAGAGTAGCTACGTGTATTGTGGTCACAAAATAATAAGTGAACTCAGCATTTTTAGAAATCTGTGAAATTCTCAGTAGCAAAAGACCAGGCTCACTAATCAAAAGAGGTAAGGCACTCTTGCTTGCAAAGTAATGAGCAAACACAACATATTGTAGTGAAGAAACCCAAAAGGCTTTGGAATATGTGCTGTTAAAAATGAGCAGACGGTTCTTTTCAGAGGGGTAGAACACAGATCATTCAGGCAATGGTGTTCATGAAAGAAAGTGCCAGGAAAACAATTTGAACACAAACATAAGAGCACACCCAGGAAAGCACAGAAGAACTACACTTCACAATGTGATTGCTGATTTGAGGTACTGGATAGCATGTCATTTTGATACAAGTAATTTCAACATTTCTGGTCTAACAAAAAGGATCTGTTTGATAAACTTCATTTTGAACTACCTCAAACAGGCACTCGCATTTAGGTCACATCAGATAGCCCTGCCAGAATGAAATATGTTATGCTTTGAGGAGCTTCTCTTGTGTTGAAGGGAAGAATCACACCGTAAGTACTGTTAGCTACTAGAAGATAATGCTGTTAGTTAATATAGTAAATAATTTCAATTATGGGGTAAACTCCTATAAACTACCCCATGAAATACCCTATTTAATTCATGTTAATTTGATACTAAGTTCTACATTTCTTTTAAATTTAGAACAATATTACAGATCTTAAGAAGTGAAATGACAACCGATAACATTGTTACTCCAATATCACCAGCAATAAGTTTACTGACTTCTCCAGAGACATCACAGTACTCACAAAATAGTATCAGACTACCATTACAACTCATTCATTTGCCACAAAATGAAGCTGGCAAACACGAGGGATGCTTCCAACCACAACAATACTTTGCTGAGTTCTACTAGACAGTAAAAGAGAGTGAGTCAGAACAATGTCACTGACAATACTATTGCTGTGACAAGAAGAGATGCTGTAAAAATTCAGTGACATAATGGTTTATACTAATACAAGAATAAAGATAAAACTATTATGATATTGTAGATCTAAACTGCACTTTATTAGATAAATGGACAAATATCTAGCACATAAACATGTAAAATGTCTTCACAAAGATGATTTCTCTACTGTAGCCTAAACTGGATAGGGTCAGAAATTAAATCTATAGATCCAAAACTATGTAGTTCAATTCTTCTGTAAGCACAGAGGATGAGAAACATGCTGCTATTTTCAAATAGATAAAAGATATTCTAACAAAACATTGGGAAGGGAATTGTTAAAAAAATCAGAAATATAAAGATACAGATTTGTTCCAGGCTTACCTGAATTCCCTACAGAGAAGAGGATATATAAGGCGTTTATATGCATCCTCTACCGAACTCCGTAGTATCCTCATAAATTCAGGTTTTAAAAATTGTTTTGGTCTCCATCTGCAAAAAATCAGAACAAGAAAAATAAAAAAATATTTTAGCAACATATGCAAACACCTAGATAAAAAAAGGAATTTGCTAAAAAGGCTTCTACATTGTAATGTCTTATAAACTGCAGAATTACAATAGTTAGACAATTAAACAATTATTCGAATATGAATGGAACAAGAAGTTGCTCATGGTTCTATTATCACACAAGGGACAGGCTTATCTTTTCCTAGGAATTAGAATGCAATCATATTTTATGTTTTAAAGGACACAAAAAACCAGTTATTCTTCACTTTGACAAGTCAAAGCTTATTATAACTGAACAAAGAACTTGGTTCCTATTACCTTTAGGCTTGCATTGTTTGCTATTTCTCAATATATTAAAAAAATGACTAAACAACTTCTGTCAGTGTCACTGCAGAGCTACTGATACAAGGCAACTATGCCCAGATGGAAATTAAGAAGCTGAACTAATGCCAATTTATGAAACTCAACTCAAATTTCATTTGGAATGCTTTGAGTATTTCTATTCAACCTCTTAAATGAAATCTTACCAATGAAATCTTACCAGTTCCTAAACAAGAAAAGCCAAAAAGCTTGCAAATTATTTTTCTCTTTTACCTGTTACTAATATATTTCAAGTATAAATAATATTACAGGAAAAGGCACAATTAAATAAACAATACCAAACAAACACAAAACTGTTTCCCAACTTTTTCTAAGCCAAACTGTTTGAAGCATTCCTTTTCTAGGGAGAGTGCAGTGGTCATACCTATAATGACAATTACTTCAAATTTTGCTGTACAATACACCTCAGTCTCAAAGCTTCCTAGATATTTAATCAGTTGATCTTTTTGTTATGGGCAATGCTCCTCGAAGGAGGGGATGGGGGAATGTGGGTTGGTGTGTGTGTGAATGTGTGAGAGAGTCCTTGAACAAGCAGAACTGACTCACTGAGATTGCCCACCCTATAAGAAGAGATTAAGATTGAGGAGAAGCAACGAGATATATTATACACAAACAGAAATAACTACTATTATTTTTTCTATTAAAGTCTGCCTGGTTTTTATTACTTCTAAAAATATTGATAACCCTCAGTTTTCTTCACTTACTGTATTATTTAGAATGCCTGGGTCACAAACTGTAATGGGAGATAATGCATATTTTTTAATATGTCCAGGTAAGTTTAGTAATTTTTTGGGTTAGTTGGCTTGGGTTTTTTTAGTGCAACGTGGTAGAATTACAGTCATTTCACAAAGTGTCCAGGTGCAAGCAAAAACAGAACAGAATTTTACTTTTGACCTTGTTTATTTGCAGTCAAAACTACTGAGAATTCTAAATTGCTCTTACCCAGACAGTTTTTCAGTTGTCTAAGTGGATCTGCAATTTCCTGAAACAGCTTTTCTAAGTGTGTGAGCATGTAATAGTTGAGAAATGTGCAATCAAGTCAACCCTGCATTAACCAGACAGACACAGGAGCAGAATTAAGCTCACCATTTAGTTTTACAACATTCAGGGTTGTAATTCAGTGCTTAGCCACATGACCTCATCACTTTGCTAACAGTTTTTGCAAATAGTTCTATTATACTTATTTGTAACTAGAGACTCTTTCCATACCTATATAAAACTGGCAAAGGCTTTAAACCCTCTTATTGCCATCACATTCTATAAACATGACGTTTTTACAGGTGGCAAGTATGACTGCAATCCCCCAGAAAACATCCTCAGCACAAGTGAGAATGAATTTGGAAGGCTGGCAGCTGTTTCCCTCCTCTCTTCCATCCATTAAAGCCAGTTAACAAACCTTTCTCTGTAAATAGGTTATCACGGCAGATATTTTTATTACCTGCCTATATATAAGTAAAAATTTAGGCAACATTCTGTTAGAAATTGCTACAAATGCAAAAACACCCAAACAGTTCAATCATAGCAACCATAGCAAATACTGCAGTTTAATAATTCCAACACTTGACAAAAGAAGAAAAAAATCAACTTTGCTGCAAAAAGTAAAGCAAAGTCGTGTGTATATTTTTAAAGATCATCACAGCCTAGTTAAGCCTCCCTCTAAGAATGGATTTTTCTTGATTATTTAATCAAGATATAACTTTTGAAGCCAAATTTTTAAAAAGCTCCATATAAGTAGTATCATCTTACTCTGATCACCAGTTCTCCACGTTCAAGTACTCACAACAGGGACCACCATAAACAAAAATGGCAGAAGGTGAAACTACACATCAATGGAATTAAGAGCCCACATTAAAAACACTAGTACTGGTTAACAACTGCTCCAGGAAGAGCCCAGCTAGGCTTTTAGACCTGAAGGACAAACAGCAGAACTTCGTGTTCTTCCAAGACATTATATAAAGTACCAAGTTTGCAACCACAGGCAAAGCAAGCCTTTAAGGCCTGTGCCATGGACTTGACATGGGATCTGAGAATTTTTACTGGAAACTGAAAAAATATTACCAAACATCAAACTTCATTTTCAAGGCTGCAATCCCACTTTGGAACACACTCTCACCCTGTCCCAAGGAACAACGCCATGTTGTTTATACATTCAAAGCCAGCTAAGCAGTCCCTCTCTGGTTCTTTCTCCCTGAGCACTTTTCTGTGTTTCACTTCACAGCCAAGTCTTTGGGATCAGTAGAGCTCTAGTGTTCATGGAACTAGGTTCACTGTCCAACCACAGAGATGACATTGTCTGGGGAAAAATACAATCCATAGGGCCAGGATATTCCTGAGTTTTCTACACAAACCAGAATTTCAAGGAAACATGGATGTTTATACAAGCTTATAAATATTCTGAACTTGCAAAAAAACCCCAATATTCTTAGACAGCATCTACATGGAGCTCAATGCAATAATGAACTTTAGTCTTCCAAACTCACTTTATACTGCAGGGGAATTCAGTGCTAAAAGATTTATCTCAGAACACAAAAAGTTCAGAATATTTGCTACTAATTCAACAGGCAGTAGGTAATACTGTTTTGTGGCTAGAATACTGGCCAAACTCTAACAAGGTAGCATTTCTGGTTCTGCAACTGATTATGTGTGTGATCTCCAGCAAATTAGTTAATACCTTTGCAAAGTTTTGAATTCATTGACTCAAATAAGAGTTATTAACCTTCTGCTCTAACCCGCAAAACAGTGCAAAGAAGATAATGCAAATTCTGCCCTTGGACAGTCGTTTCAAAGCTTTCACGGCAGAATACACATTCACTATTTGTCAGTTTGATAACACAGTTGTCAATATAACGAGGAAGATCAAAATCTGTCTTAGAAGTTAATGCACAAAGGTTTACTAAAACCATTCCTTTGCAAGTTTTCTAATGGTGGAGAAGTGTCCTTAAATAGTAAAAAGCCATAAGCATATATAACCTCATGAGTGCTAAGTATTAATAAGTAGTTTCATTTCCAAGGTCAATATTCTTTTTATCCCAGAATGACTCACAAAAGTGTATTCAACCAAAAATATCTCAATTTACATCCCACTTTGATTTGTGTAGCAGTGACAAGCTGTTCCATTATCTATGGTCTACAGTGCTTCCAAATTCTGTCATAGATGCAGTAAAGTAAGACTGACAGCTATGTTCTGCCTACAGAATACACATCTTGAGGGGAGGACAGAAATTCTGTTACAGGTACTAAAACTAGAAAGAAACAGGTGTGTTTATGAATCCTGATACTTTCCAGGGGAAAAAAACCAAAAGAAAGTTACCTAGTATAATATGATCTAAGAGTAATAGTATCTGGCCAAAAAGTATTTTCATTCTTTCAGAGCTCTATTCTTCCCTTTCAGCAGGAAATAGCCCTATTAAATTTCTACAGTGAAAAGGAACATTTTAACCATATCCATTTCTTGAACTTGTTGTGAAAAAGAAATACATCCTAAAGCAGTAACACAGTATTCAGTTTTATACATGAAAAGGTGAATTTCTTCGTACTTTTTTCCTTCTTTTGGTTATTCAATTTTAGGACACAAAGGGAGGAGTTTCTAAGACACCATCAGAACAATGCCCAGTATCTTAAACTACCGAGAAAGAGAAATCTGGTTTTTTATACATGCAAGGAAGATGCACAGTTTGGATCACAATCTTCTCCAACAGAGAACATCAAGGTACAATTTCCAAGAAAAAAACTGACAGATATTGCACAAGAAAACCGTACATTTAACCTACACTTTTGCAAAAGCTCTTCAAAATTATGCAACACTAAACATCTCACTAGAGGCTTAAAAAAACCAGGCAACTTATAACAGCAAACCAGTAAGAAATAAAAAAATCCAGTTGTTAGAGTCCAGTTTTCTAACTTAAACAGAGACAAAATGCAAGAAATAGTTCACACAATATGTGAGAATTATGCATTGAAGGCAGTCACATTTAGGTTTGTCTGTTAAATCCATTAAGTTCTTTTTAAACACAATTCCTTACATTTGTGAGAGTTGAAGTCATGTACTGCACTGATCTAAAATCCTAGATAGCCTTATTTTATCATTGTAATTGGCTATATGAAGCTGTTTTTCAAAGTTTGAAGTATATTCTGTTGGATTCTACAAAGTCCTTTCAGTAAAGACTACTGGATGTGATGCATATTATGATTTGAAAATATATTCACATTCCACCAGGCTTTGCATATTTTTAAAAAGAATTCAATTGCTTGAAGAATGGTGCCAGAACTTGCAAATATAGCCCAAGGCATGATCTTTTCAGCATAATGCTACAGCAGTTGGAAATACAGAATAAGAATTATCCACTTGCTAAATTCATCTAATCTAATAAATATTCGTTTAATTTGTTCTCTTAATGTAACGAGACATATGAGGTACATTTCAGTATGCAGCTGTCTACAGAAAAAAGAGATTTCTGTAAGAATATGTATCCATGCAGACCTTTCATTGACACACCACCAACAGAATTCATTCTTCACCCCGTCAGGAATGTTGACCTTCACTGTCAGGATCTTCAGATTTTCCCCTCGGTTAATGGCCAGAATCTGAGTGCAAACATAAATGGCAGAGACAGATGACACACAAAATATCCAAAAGATAAACTTATCAACATTTGTGTACGCGCTTGCTTGACATTCTGTAGCAAATCAGGATGGTGGTACAGTAAATCAGTTCACAAAGTACTAGCATGTACAGATAACATCCACAATTTAAACACAGATTAAATCATGCCCTGGCATAACAAATATCACATTTTTCCTGGAGTCTGCAATCTCAGGATCCAGTTTATCTTAAACACACTTATAATGCAAGACAGCATGAATTTAGCTGGTGGAATAGTCTTATTTAATAACCCAAATTAAAACTCAAGAAATTAATTGAGAAGTGATTCCAATTGGAACTAGACATAGGAAAGGGAAGAAGTTAGTCCTATGCTTCAGATTTCATTTTTCTTCCCAAGATCAATCCAAATTTAAAATTAATTATGAATCAGAACTTGTGACACTAAGGCACTCAGTTTCATTTGAAAGATGAATTTAGAGTTATTCATGCCTAGTTCACAAATAGCAGACAAGGCTCATTGTGAATATTTGTAAATACTCTCTTTACAGTAACACTCCAGCCTTAAACCATATGCATGTATTTCTGACAGAGTCTGTGTACACAACTGCACGGTCATGATCTAAAGCTAGATTTGGTTGTGTATGTGCCACCTGCATACAGAATTCAATTTTTAATGGAAGACTGTGACTCTACATTTAAAACCACGATCACGATACAAGTGGTGGATCCCAGAGGATTCTGGTGGATATCTACTAGTCTAATCTCAGTATGGAGACACTGAATGTTCACCTTAATACTAAGAAAACTCACTGAGCAGCAGATTTTAGAAACAGAATAATAGTAAGAAGCAGCTACAAACAAAAGCCACATCTTTAGATTTCATGTTTCCTTCCAAAGTATTTTAAAGTAGAAAAATAAAAAAGAGAGAAACCTGCTTGAAGCTGACATTCCTGTATGACTACACATGTTGCTGTATGTAGCAGGCCCTGAGCACTGTCACAACAGAGCATTCTGTGTCAATCATGAACTTTAATTCAATCACTAGCTAACTCAGACATGTCACATATGTTAAATACAATGGTTTAAAATGACTCCAGGACATAGTACCAATTTATATTCCTCAGCCTTACTGCTCCTGTGACATACCAGGCCTGACATATCATTGAACAACAAAGCTAATAATAAAGATTGCATGTGAAATATTATAGCATCTGGTACCTTGACTGCCAAAGCAAATGTTTTCACGTAGAAATTAGAAAGACACATTTTAACAAATCAAATGCTTTCACATTTATTCTGATTTTATTTTTTAAAAAGAGAGAAAGTTAAATGTCAAGTTAAAATGAAATCAAAGTGATGCTCGCAACAGAGAATATATGCGATAGAATTATAATGTCATCATTCAGCATGCTGTTAGCAGGGTCAATATTTGCATCACATATTGCTTCCCGGCACTCCATTTGCAGAATGTGTCAGTCACCCAAACTTAAAGCAGCTCTTAATGCAGTCACTAATATTATTTATATTTTTTATTCTTAAACAACCTGCCTATTCTGTTCTGACACATTCAGAAAAGAATTATTATCCAATAAATGCTCAATTAAGAAAGGAATTACCCAATTTCTCCCTATAACATAATAAAGGTTTTTTGTTTAGCTTGATTTTTGAAGTAACAGGTTAAAATCTGGCTATTGTAGATACAAAGCAGTCTTCACTTCTGGAAAAAGACTTTTTATCTAAGACTGGAACAGATCCAGGGCAAGGGTTGTTAAAAACAACATATATTTTTCAGAGCAAGCAAGAACAACAATTCAATCTAGCCACAAGATTCGTCAAACCTTATTTTGTTTATCATAAAAATACAACATTCTTCATTTCGCACAGCTCTTGCATGTTGCATATTTACTTAGACTCACAGAATAAGTTTTGTATACTTTGTCAAGGACTTTAATTTCCAATTCCTTTTTAAGTATGAGATTGAAAATAGAGCACTTGCCTCAAATGTTCTACTTTATTCACAAATCCTTTTCCTCTCATTATTTCAGTCATCTCCAAACACAGGAAAGCAACTCCAAGGTGCACACAAACATTGAACTGTTTACAATTAGTCAAAATTTCAAATAAACTCTTGAAAGACTTTTTTTTCCCTTAGTTATGACATTGTCAGTGTAGCTACTCAACAATGTCCTACAAGAGTCCAGTCAGGTTCTCCTTGCTGCCAAAGGAAGAAACTGTGGCTGAAACTCCCTATGGCAAAATGTTCCAGCTGGAAACACCCACAGGTATCCGACCATGTCAGAATTTGGAGTCAGGCTTTTAAAACAGCAAAGGTTTTTTTTCTCATTTCAGTTTTAGTATTTTAACTTTTTCAGTCCAACAACGTGACTCCACGCCAGCCCTGATTATGTCGTGGCACCTCTCAACAGACAAAACGACAATGGCACAGGAAGCAACCCAGACCTGCGGCGCGTGCAGTGACGGCTGCAGAGCTGCAGCTTAGTGCACAGCCCTTCTCCTCACTGCAACACACGCTGCAGGGCACGCTCGCAGCTCCCACTGCTTTGGTCATCAAGGCACAGTAGCTTGTTTTCCTGCAGGTAACACGCCAGGCTACTTGTGCACCCTCTATACCCACAGGAAAGCCAGAGCAGAGGTAGGGTTGTACCCAGATCTTTAAGATGACCGGCACTTCCATACCGGGGTGAAGACAAGTTTCAGTGCAGTATTTTTACAGAGTCCTGTATTTGCAACTCTGAAAAGAGGTGGTTTAAAGCTGTCTTTTGCATCTACCTAAAGACATTTAGAACACTTGTCTGTGCACATGAAAGTAGTAGAGAAGGTCTTCAAAACAGTGACTTTTACAACAGTTCTTCAAACATACCTATTTAACCTAAGTCACTCTGACTTTCAGGTTTTCCTATATCTTTTCCAAGTACAAGCTTGTTTTAATAATCTTGAGCCAAAACAGAGAATTTCTTCACTTGAAGACATCTTCAACTCTATTGTTAAAGAATATATTTTTACCAGTTTTTAAATGCACAAAGGAATTCTCTCTTCACAGTCTTAGGTGAAGGAAGAAACAAAGACTTTTAGGTATTAAAAAGGATGGTCATAACTCCCCAAAAATAAAAGAAATTTTAAAATGGCAATTTGCATCAGTAGGGGAACAAGATCAAGCCATAAAGAAAAAGAAGATGAGAAAGACTTTAGGAAGTACAATACCAGGGTTTCAGCTTAATGAAGAAATGGCAGATAAAGAACAAATTCTCTCCTTATTTAATTATCAAAAAACAAAAGAGAGAAAGATAGAAACTGATAAATGACCAAAGAACCCAAGGTCCAAAAGCAGACATGAAAAGTTACAGTATATTTACAAAACAGGGAACTCTGCAAAATTTACATGTCAGAAATATCATAATATGCCTTTTTCCCTCAACTAGTTAAAAAGAGCCCTGTCATACCTTGGGCCTTGAAACCTCAGTGAAGCACAAGACCTCAGGGTTCTATAAGTCACAATACAGAAATATTCAATACAGAATAATCAATAGCAGTAGTGGACAGATGACAGACACAGGTAAGTGTGCAAAACCGTCCCGTGATGACAAGTCTGCCAGCTGAAAAAAATCAGTGGTTACTACTTCACTGGAGAGCCAGAATGGGCAAAGAAAGAGGAATTCAAGTTAGCAGCAGACACAAGGAAGAATAAACCAAAAGAGATCAAGTTAATCTTAACATCAAAGAGACAAGCGAAGGGCACACACTGGATAAGAAACTGCAGCCACATTGTCAAAGTGCTGACCAGGTTTGGGAAATATTGTTTTTAGCCCAGGCTATACCTAAGCAATCATTATCCCTAAGTGAAAAAAAAGGATGCCTTGGACAAGAAGTAAATCATACCATCATCCCAGAAAACACTTGTTCACCTCATGCATATTGCATATCTTGGTATTCACCACTGCAAGTGCAGGTAAAACTAAACAGTCTTTGACAGCTCAACTATTTCTTCAACAGTAAAACACACAAAAAATCCATACACCACAACACAATCTCCTGATGAATCTACACATCTTTGTTAATATCACCTCAGTAGTCAACAGATTGTTCCATCAACTTTCCCAGACACTCTTGAAGCAATTTTTGCACCAAATAATTACTGATAGAAGTATGGTAAATGTACATACTTATTACAAAAAGAACAACTGCAGGTACCTCTTCAAACATCTATAGAAGACCTGTCCATTAAAACCATCAGCAGCTATTTAGTCTTCCACCTAACACCTTTCATACTGGAGGGTGGAAAACAGCTTAAAAATTAGCCTGTCCATGTTGTGAAATATGTTTTTTGTAATAAATGAATTCTTTATTAATTCAAAATACGTTAGTTTAAAATAGAAAGCACAGAAAAAATGAGAGCATATCATAGCCTTCTAAAGGAAAAGGATATTTCTAGCTAGAAGCAACTAGGAGGATCTGTTTTATGTGATATTATAGTTTGGTTTGAGATTTTTGGGTGGGGGGGTTAATTGAGTTTTTTTGTGTTTTTTTAAGCTAGGTGATTGTGACCAAAACAAGAGACAATTCACTTGGTGATTAGTTATGAATTGATGCAAAGGTCTTGGCAGTTGAACTGAATGCATCACACTTCAGCCTCTGAACTTCAGTAATAGGGGCAGCCTTGCTATCAAGTCGTCAGCTTCTTGTCAGCTAGGAAGTTTGCTTCATCCCTCCTTTCTTTATCTAGTTATGTAAGTCTAAGCTTGGGGCTCAGGATAACCAAAGACGCCTCACAGAAGAGAATACTGATGACTTGCAAAACAAACCCATTTTTGGGATACTGAATAGCAGTCCTTTGCTCAGTTTCTTAAAATAGAGATTAAGAGCTTATTCCTGCATTTCAAGAATTTGAAAGCCTCTATTACCTTTGATCACTATAAAAGGAAAAAAAAGTATCTTTAGAATCAGTTTTAAGCAACAAAATTCAAAAACAAAGCTACACTTATTACAGTTAAAATTCTCAGGAAAAAAAAACACTTCACATTGTACCTGATGATGCTGAATATTCTTTATATTACAAGAAAACTCATGGTACAGTTGGAATTTATCGATATCTTTTTCATTTCCACTCTTTGATGACACTTTTGCCAATGTTGACTGGATGGAAATGTACCTTTGCTGACATCTGAATAGATGAAACAGATATTTATAAGGTGTTTTAGCATGAAACTTGTTACAAGTCATTACTGCATACATCAAATAAAAATGAAGTTTGGAGTCTGCTCAATTACAAGTTATGTTAACTCTAATTACCTGCAGAATTGGATGACATATATGCTGAGATGACATAACATATACTGACTGCAACACACCAAGAGAAGACATTCAATCAGAAAAAGCTGATCGGAGCCCTCCTCCTCAAGGGAATGGAAACTCAAAAGCTACCACCTGCATTTCAGTTTGGTCAGTTACGGGTTCAACTTCGCACAACAGATTTTGGGAAGTTGCAAAAAAATGACAGTAGTTATCTATTTCATAAAAATGCAACACCTGTCTTGAATCTACTCAGCCTCAAAATTAGTTTCTTGCTTTGTGCATACCCATGAAAGTTTTCATTATTTTTAGGAGTAAGAGGGATCCCAAACAGATAGCTTCCTGAATGCTCCTCATGATTACCATACATACAACACACTTTATATCAACAGGATTCATCTATAAAGCACTGAGAACTCAACTAAGGAATTCCAGTGGTCAAAATAATTGAAGTGATAGTCAGGTAGTGACAGCACATCCTTTACAAAACAAGCCCTTCACTGAAATGATCACATTGCTGATTCAAAACCACCATGCATGCTCCTAAGGCGGTGTGTGTTCTTTGATAACTCTCTTCTCTGTCCCAGATGGCACACAGCAGGCAAAATAAAATAACAAGTGAGTATTACCCTGTCACACCAACGCCCCAGACACGGCAACACTTAAGTCAGGTAATGTAAGAAAACTTAAATTCAGCTAACACAATTAAAGGATCAGTAACTCCTGCTTTAAAAACAGTCATATTTGTTTGCCATGTTGACTACCAATGCCAAAATCAACCATCACTGCATGCTGATTACACTGACTGGTGCCAAGTCAGCTATTGGAGCAATAGCTTAAGTAGATTCACTTCTGAAAATCTGTAGCTTGAAGGAAGTGCAAGGAGGGAAAACTCCCTTATGGGTCACATGGGTGGCCCACTCCTTTATGGTAACTGCAAGGGAGATCTGCTATATCCAGGGCAGAGCCACAGAGAATTTTCCTTTAGTGGGAATCACAGCCTCATGCCATGCTCACAGCAGACCTCTCCAGCACTGACAGCCACACAGGCAGAAGGGCTAATGATGACACACAGGAATGGACCTAAATCTATCTCACAGTAACACCGTGTTCACATCACCAAAAAAGAGTCCTATGTCTGCATGCTGGGAGACTGAATCTTACCGTGTAAGCAACAAAGTTTAGAAAGTAAGAATGAAACTTACAATTTCCTGATAAAATCCAGAGTGTCTTTATCTTTAGCAAAGATGTCTGCTAAAATATGCTGTACTCCAGCCTCTACTTCCTGGATATTTGCAAGCCCTTAGAAGAAAAATAATTAGAGAATACACAGTCACTATAATATTAATTCTAGAAAAAACTAATAAAAAATTACTTGACACAACTGCACAAGCACTAAGAAAATATATGCAAGCTGAAAGAAAACTGATTAAAGATATCTGACCAAATTACGAAGGTCTCAAAGTATCCTAATTAATTTTTTTTTAGCCACTAAAGCTTCCTTTCCAAAATATCTGAAACTATTTTTTATGAGTCTAAAGTGACCAATGCAGTATCGTAACTGATATTAAAATGGGAGAAACCTATTTTTTACTTTGATGCTAACAGAGCTTGACATTTGTGATGTAAATTAATTATTCACAATAGTAAAATTGGATATTTAAGTATAATTTTTGAGGTTCTAATAAAATGAGCAACTGCAGCAGAAGTCTGCACATTCTGTTACTGATATGAAAACTGCCTAGAATTCCTTTCAGGCAATCCTGTCTTTTCTTTCTGTAATAGTTTTATATTTCCACTGGATTGTAGCAGAAGTTTGCACAATAACACTTTTGAGGTCAGGGTGCCGTCAACCTCTCCTATGAAACCCTGAAGTTATAAAATGTCTTGAAAGACATGAAGTTATGTCTTCCTATCTCTGCAGAGATAACAGAATAATTCAGTTAATTTCCAACACACAGAACCATTCTTTATTTCAATAAGCCAGAAGAGGAAGCACATAATTCTCACTAGCACAGGGGTTGAATTAGACCAGAGCCAGCAGGTAACGAAATAAAACTGACGTCTTGTATTTTAGCGCAATATAACTAACCCTGTTTCTAGCAACAGTCAGTAATGAATGCTTCAGAGCAAATAGCAAGAATCCCAGAGTTGGCAGATGCAGCATTAACGGCCTCCTTCGACACTGGTTATTGTTCATTCTGCTTCCTGATGGACAGCTTTACTTACACCATTTTAACAGGTTGCATAGCTCTAGCTATTCACTAGATTGAACTAGAACCCTGCTTCTGATTGGGCTATAAAGTCACACACTATAAAAAACTAATTTTGCCCTTTTTTAAGACGAGGAAGCTAAACTTACCTGCCAGAAAGAAAAAAAAAAAGAGAGAATGTTATTAAATGCCTAAACTTATCAGAAGTTTCAAAATTTGGATCCTTACACCTATGAGTTAGTGTTTCTTATGATAGAAGTAACGTCAGAACACAAAGCTAAGGGAATTTGAAAACATGCATCATATTGAACATGAATTGAGACACTCAAGTACCAGAAGTTACATGGCAACATTATTTTAATTCTAGTAGATAATTTCAGTGAGATAGCATTCAAACGATAACCAGTCAGAATCAGAGAAATAATCAGAAATAATTAGAGAACTAATCAGAAAGTTCCCATTCAACAAGTACCACTCGCAGAGGCATTTTACTATGTCCACCAGCACATGCTCATGTAATTAGAGAAATATTTGACCATGCATACAACTAGAAGGAAGAACAAAGTTTTCCAGTCAGCCTGCTTCTTTAACTTTCACGTCTGGCTTTGAAGCATGAACTGCTGTTTTTATTTCAGTTTATTTTTAGTATAAGTCAAAAAACGTTGAGAATTTAAAAGAACCAAATATTAAGATTTGATGAAAACTTTTTTGAAGTGCAAATGGTTCACTCCTTTAAAAAAAAAAAAAAAAAAAAAATCACTCTGATCTCAAGTTGTATATAGCTTGTCAAACTGGCTCCCAAGGTGATAAAAGTGACCCAGTTCATAGACGTAGACAACTTCTGATGTCTTTCAAATGCAGACCATTACATAAACCAAAACACCATTATTTTTAGCACAAAATTGAAAATAGGTGTACTGATTTTCAAAAACTAATGTTTATGCTGCAACAAATAACACCTCCTTCTGAGTATACCCTAAATAATTCAATTGAACTTTCCCAATGAAGATTTTCTTTTGGCTCTTTAGACTGTGCCAGAATAGTCAGATATATGGCTGCCATATAATGCTGTGTGAAGTAATGACATATGCTAAAGTGCAGTAATTTAACAATCTGAATATTTGGTAACTGATTTTCACTGCAAAATTAGTAGAGTTTTATAAGCAATATTTAAATAGAATAAACTGAAGGGGGAAGAGTAAGAGTCAGCCTTATTAAGAAGGTTCAGTACCTTTATGCTGAAATTCAAAAAGTATGTGTTGGGGCAGGGAAGAATGAAAGTACATCTCTATTTTAACATCACAATGAAGGCTGCAGCCATCTTCACATTTTATTGTCAGAGATTGCCCCCTACAGATCCACCCATAACTGCATTCACAAAGACACACAATTCTGCAGTCTATATGTGAAAATTCTCTTGCTTGAAGTTCTTGCAGAGACTGCATCTTCTCCAATCCCTACTGTCATTCAGTAACAAAAACTCTCCTGCTCACTCCCAATCACCAAGGCCAGTTTTTATTAAGATATACTTTGCTGAGTGACATCTCCTTCAGTGCAGAGCATAAGCATAAGGCTCTTGTACAATCAGCACTGAATCTTCAGGAAACGTTTCGAGTAGAACCATGGAAAGGTCTCAGGTGTGTGGAGCGGTTTCCTCCCTCTTACCCGTAAACACAGATGTCAACTATAAGGTCTCCAGACTTCTGTCTTTTGTATACCATAATTATTACTATTTACAATACAAAGAGATGGGAAAGGTTGGAGAGTCATGGCATTAAATGTAAACTCTTATCCCATGTTGCTTAAAGCACTGTTGAATTTAAAGTAGTTGCCTAACTTCTAGCAACATCAGAACACTTAGAGTAGTTCCCCTTTTAAAATATTTTCAGACATTTAGGACATTACTTCTCATAGAAGCAGAGCACTTACCTTTGGTATTGGGTCTAATGTAAGAAAATAGATTGAGTTCCACAGGATTCTGCAAGAGGGAGAGAGCAGCAGGTTCTAATCCCAGCTGCTTGGCCCTCTGGGCTTTGGTGCCTTTACTCCCGGTTTTATAAGGTGCAGACTTATAATAAAAAATGAAACAGAAACAGTTATTAAAAAGCAGTAAGTATTTCAACCATGCTATGCACTTAACATTATGCACTATTTAGTTATGCAAGATTACATTTAAACTAAGGTTGATTTAAAAGAGACTGGAGTACTGACCACATGGTCTAATTCTTCCAGAGTTCTGCAATTTAACAATCCTTTTAAAAGGCAATTGGATAATTTCCCTTCTTTCTTCAACTTCTGTATCATCGTATGTGTCTTCTTTGCAACAGTACTAAAATGCAAGAGATTAATATTAACAGTCACATTTCACAGTGAATTATACCGTCTACTGATTGGGACCTTGTTTATTACACTGCTGAAACTCTCTGAAACCCCTGAAGATTGTATCTCGTGCTAATCTTCAACAAACCAAGTCTGATAATCCGAAAGTTTCTAACCATTATTCTCTCTCCAACTAGTTCAAAACTGTATCAAAATATCTTGTGATAGCTTTAAGAAAAATCGTCAATTAACACAGATAGTCATTACTGCTCCATGCATTTCTGCAAGATTACTGGCCTGGAACACAAATAAAAAGGTCCTAGAATAAATCCATGCTGATGAGCTCTTACAGCTGCAATCCATATCAACACAGTTCTGCAGCATCAAGTACAGGGTATCAGATTTAAACTCCTAGATCGTCAAAAAGATACACGTGAGCACCTGCAAGCAGCAGAGGCATTTTGTTGTGATTTCAATTACTTGTTCAGACAAGAACTCTCTCGGGTCACCTTCCCTCCTTGAAAAAAGTCTGTTGGCAGGGGTTAGCAGGGGGTACAAGGAGGATGACACCATGTTGACAGAACCACTGACAAGTCTGTTCCCTTGCCATCTCAAGAAGATGTGGCCACTCAAAAGCAAGAAGGAATGATTCTCATCCATCACTGCTACAAGCTTTGCTGATCATTTCTTTGCTGCACTGGTCTGGGACAGTTTAGCTTGCCCTCCTGGTACAATGCAACCTCAAGGAGGGTTCTTCA
Source organism: Atrichornis clamosus (assembly GCA_013400975.1). Lineage (NCBI taxonomy): Eukaryota > Metazoa > Chordata > Aves > Passeriformes > Menuridae > Atrichornis > Atrichornis clamosus. The sequence goes on along the minus strand of WBMZ01007844.1, from coordinate 10,671 downwards.
CTAGAAGCTTCCCTACTCCCAGCAAGGAGCCAAGGGATTCTTAGTGGTTCTTTTTCTAAGAGTGCAGCTCACATCTCATCAGGCTACATATCTCCAGCAACTATAAACTGCTCCTTTAGTACAAGTTTTTTCCGTGCAGTTTTAATAAACTGCAAAGAAATTAAGACGTTAGTTTTAATTTGGCAGTTAATAACACTTTATTTCTTGTTAGAGAAAAAGCCCAACAAAACCCCAACCTATCAAAAACTCAAAAAACCTCAGACAAGTATCAAGTATAATTACCACAGTTGTAAACTCTTCTTTCTTTATGAGTTCCTTTATAGTTGTAGTGTGTACAAAGTGGCAAAACAAGGGACACAGAAGCAGCCAGTTGTTACTCACCTCCCACCCAGATACTTCCTTGTGTTAACTCACTTACCGTAGCTCTTCCAAAGCTTGCTGCACTTCCCGCAAGGCATCAGCCTCCAGATTATTGATGAGCTCTTTCCGATACCGCGCGATAAAAGGAATTGTGTTTTCTTCTTGAAAGAGCTGAATTAAGTTTGCACATACCCATGGTTCAACATTTGTTATTTCTGACAAGGCCTGTCAAAGGAGAGAAACAAAACCAAACACGACAAACAAACACATTTAAGAGAGCTGGTAGATGGCTTTAAACAGCCTCTCATTCAACATTCAAAACAACTCCCTGAATATGACACTGGCCAGCAGAGACTACTGTTCTCCCTAAAATACGATTCCAGGCTTCTCATGCATCCAGCCACCACATCCAGTACTCCAGCAAGATATGCAGCACCCAGTGTTTCCAGAAACTTGTAACCGCAGTAAAAATGCAGGAAGGAGCACCTCTTGGGAACAAAAAACAAACCAAAAAAACCCAAAACCAAAACAAACAAACAAACACCAAAAAAAACCCAAACCAAAATTATAAAACAAACTAGAAACACAATAAATTGCACACGGCACCTCAGAAAACTTGGAACTTTTTTTTTAAGCCAACCCTGACATACCACATGGTTAAGCTAAACAAAGAAAACCCACAAAGGCAAAGCTGATCCAAATCCCACTCAACCAGTACCAGGAAATTAGCATGATACTACTACCAATGTCAAGATCAACTTAGACTTGCAAAGTTAAACATGCTTTTGTACAAATTGTGCTTTCTAAAGATAAAGTTATAGTGTATCAATATGGAACCAGTGACAAACTACACAAGCAATTTGTCTTAGTAACATTTTAACTATGTACCTTGGCAATTCACTATAGTAGTTACCATACACAGGTGATACCAAAGCCTTTCCAAAGTTTGATTCTGAAGCCTAAAAATATCACAACACCTACCTGCACAGTCATATTCACTGCTTTTAAGGCACACACAAGAATCAAATTCTCCATATGCATTTCCAGGAATATTTTAGAAAACTCACAAACAAAATTTTACAGCTTTCTTAAGCAGACAGTACTAACGATTATGAATACATGTTCTATCCCCATTCTGGTCATATTAAAATCTTCCATGACCATACCCAGGCTCCCAGCACAAGAGCTATTCTAGAACTGTCTTCACCTGAATGGCTTCAAAGGTAAAATCCTACAAAAACAAACATGAGATCTCCGTTCTTGTCATGTTGTGTGAGGAACACAATCTCCTTCTTGATAGGACTGTAAATCAGTAAACACTCTCAAACAAGTCTCTACATCGAAATGATCCACATAGACTGAATCTTAAATTGTGAAATTGTGCACACAGACATCCCAAATCTTTCAGCAACCCTTCCTGTAGGAGTTTCAGTTGCAGACATCCACAAAACCCCCATGTGCTAATAAAGGAGAAACATGCAGACTGTTACATGCAAGCTTTGTCCTAAGGACTCCCAAAGTCACAGGTATTAGAATCATGTAAAAGTTTAAAGTTTTAACAGTTACCAACTAACATCTGTATTTATACACTTTTTATGACAATTTAAGCAGAGATTAAATGACTACTTCAGAGGACTGAAATTAAGATTTTAAGTGCTAATTACGTGAGAAATAGTTTCATTGATAACCCAAAATAGGAAAAGGTCTCATACCTGTACAATATCCCAGTTCATTTCAAATTCTTCTTTTATTTTTTTGCCTCCTAGATTTTTAACTGGCTTTCCTTCAGGACATGCATTCAACTTAATCTTTTTAGAGGGTGGTTCATCAAATGCAAAATCCTCCTCACATTTCTCTTGTTTCACTTGATTTGCCATTACAGGAACACTTGTTGAGGGTTTCTCATCACTCCCTAAAGCGTTTTTGTTTTTCCCTTGGAATGAATTTATTTCTGTTTCTTTAGGCACTCCAGGCTTTTGGTTTAAACTTTTTGGTTTAGTGCCTACATCTTCTTCCTTAGGTGTCAGAAGCTGCATTTTATTATCTTCTACAGGTGCAATAGGTAAGGATACATCCTGCCAAAAAGACATTGAAGGCATATAAGCATTGACTTAGAAACTGGTTCAACATTCCATTTAAACTCTAGAAAGACGTGCTACCAGACATCATTTTCCCAAGTCAGGTCTCTGTCTGGCAGCAAAATGCCAGGCTAGAAATCAAGTGACCTGAAGCGTATCTTGCATGGAGGAAATGATACAAACACACACAACAGAACTGTGATTTAAGAGATCAAATGAAATTATCCTGGGAAGAATTTAATTGGACTCTCCTTCAGAAAACACTGACCTATAGTCTTTGCCTCCATTCGTGTCAATAAAACAGGAAACAGCAGGGCGGGAAGCACTCTTCTGAGGTGTTGGGTTCCCAGGATGGGAACAGGAGCAGACATTTGGTCTGCAAGTTTAACCTTGGACAAGCCACTACGTCTTTCCCAAATTTCCCAAAGTCACCTTCAGGAGTCAGAAGGACTAGCCCCTGTCATGATGTGATCTCTGATGTTGATATTTGACACAAGTATCCAATTTTCAACAGAACTGCATTTTATATTAATCATAGTAAAACTGCAATCCCTACTGGTTAGATCAGCCACGCAAGGAAATGTAGCACAAGTACCCAGACAGTGAAAAGGCAGAAGACATCAAAGATGCAATATACAGAGATATTACTGAAAGAATAGAGGCATTTATTTATTTACATTGTTGCAAGAGGTCTCCAGGGAAAACCACATCTTATTATCACTGGCCAAAATTTTCAAGGAGTACCCTTAGATCCTGGACACTTTAACACATAAGAAAGCCACGCGTATCCAACATAATGAATATTTACAGGAATGGTGGAATTGTATGAGCTGATCAGACTCAGGCAACCAACTGAACCAGACTTAGAAAAACTGTTCATGTTACTTGCCAAAAGCAGTAATTAAATGTCTCTTGCTTATAGATACTCACCATTTCCTCTTTTATTGCTACCTTCTTGACCATGTTCCTGGCCACAGTTGACCGTGGAGCAGCAGCTTTTTTAGTTTTTGCCTCATTTTTCTTTGGCAAATGAGGTCTCTTGGCAATTTTGCTTTTTGGCTCCCATTCCTCCTCTTCCTCCTCTGATTCAGAGCTCCTGAAAAACAAATGAATCAACAATATTGCTTATGAGAAGAATTTTAAAAAACACATAAAAGTAAGCTAGTCTGAGTGTTTTCTGGCAAGAAAGAAAGTGAACAGGAAAAATTAACAGAAAGGTAGACAGACTCAAATACATGTCTTTCACACTGCTGCAGAGCTAATGGCTTAAACAATTTCCCAACTTTTATGAAGCTAGCTCCTCGGATGTGCACACATCTGATTCTGTTTGGACAACTGGCAATTCAGTTTCACCCTATCTTCATTGTGCACATGAAGAAGCACAAGAAATTTGCATTTTATAATTGAATTTTGTGCATGAAAACTTTTTTATCAACCTCTCAGAAAGTGAATGTTGTTCTCAGGCAATCATTCATGCTTAGCAGAAACCTTTAAAAAAATCCTAAGGGGAAAAAAAATGATCTTACGAATTAAGAAATGAAGGTAGGTCTTCTGATGTATGGGCTTTGGCTACAGATTTCACCCTCCTTGGTAGAGATGACATCTGAAACAGAAGCAAGAAGAGAGAAACACAACATTTGGTTGAAGCTGTATTCTCTTATTCAGCCCTTTAACTCACTGTCAAATGCGTCCTCATAATGTCTTCAGCAATCACAAAAGTTTTCTCTAGACCAAGTCTGGATTTCTCAGTATCCAAGAATTTAGGACACAGCAGCACACATTCAACAATCCTTTCAACTGAGCAAACAAACAAGCCAGCACTATAACCTTTCAAACTACTTTTCTCTTCACATGGAGGTAACTACTTGGCTTGCATGTAAAGCTACTCGAGGAAAAAAGAGTACTGGTTCTCAAACATATTGGGTGTCACGTATGGTTCACCAGTCTTTCCTTCATTCATTTAAAAGCACAGCAAATCAAATTAAAATCTAGTAAAGTGAGCTCACATATGGTTTTGATGGGACAGGACAAGACAATGGTCCATTTTCATCCAGAATTTTACATTTAGAGACTATCTGTTGCTTGTGTGCACAATAAAAGCTATTATGTTGAATGAGCTGCTCATTAGCATATAGAAAGTGCATAAAGCAATTACCAAAAGTAAAAAGGGAAGGCATACTTTCTCCCGACCCAAGATTCATACCTACAATAGCTTTGTTTCAGTAAAACAGTTACAGAATTTTTGGCAGTGACTGGGCCCATGAATTTCAATAATCATACTTCGCAGTTTTAGTTAAAAAATTTTAGGCACCCTTTTTTTACCTGCTAGAAGATAAAAATTTTTAAAAATTAATAAGCAAAAAAACTCTGTAAGTTATTTCAATGCAAAATTCAGAAGTATATTTTACCTATGCCTGGTACATTTTCATCATTGTTCAGATTCTGTTCTCCAACTTTTTATACCTCGACCTTTGATCCAGCCTTACCACTGCAATGCAAACCTTCAAGTGCCATGTTTGCACAATACAAACCGGATAAGCGTTCTGCAAAGTGCCATTTAACTCAAGGGCAAAACACCCTTTAACCCAACTTCATTCTGGCCTCTGTTCAAGCACTAGAAACACAATTGTCATAAATGGCTTTCAGCAAGCTTTCCTTGTAAAGCAGCACAAAAATGTAAGTGCCAGTTATCAGCACTGCAGCGGAAGGAGCAGTGTTGAGCCCCACATCAAAAAGCACTATAAGCTTGCTCGCAAAACACCTTCTTGGAGTAACCACCTTGGTCAGTAACAGCTCAACATTTCTGTGCTCTTCCACTGACCAAAATCCCATCACCTGACTGGTTGGAATACACATCTACCACAGAAAAACACAAATGTCCAAAGAACATAACAAATATTACTCACCTTATTAGCTTCCCAGATGACTTTTCTCTGTCAGTTCTGAGACACCTCCAAACTCATCCAGCCACTCTGCTTCTCCGTTTTCCTTTGCTCTTTATACCTGAACAGTCATTATCACAGTTCTGAATTAATTACTTATTTATCCCCATTACCTCAGAGGCATGAAAAGAATGTTTCCATTTTTATATCATACTTTAATCTGTGAATGCGAGAAACAAAAAACATTAAACACCATGATTTCCAAAATCCAAATCATTTCCAAATCATTTTGTAGGCACTAGGACACTTCATGTTTCTTTTCAGCTAATCCAGCTAGGTGGGTGTTCCAGGCAAGTGATTAGTTGTTAAACATTCTCAACAGCTTCTTCATAGGTACCCTTTGAATCACTGCAAGTAAGAAGGAAAAAGCCAATATTCCTGGTCTCTCACCTGGGGTCAGCATCCTCCCTACTAAGTAACACCACTCCAAACCTCCCTGTCAGTTTGGTACGTTCAGCATATCACCATGATAGTTCTGGAGCTTACCCAGAAGACCAGGTTAAAAGGAAAACCTTATCTGAAAAGTCCTTTTTTCTGCTAGTATTTTCCCTCTCACCTCAAGTGGCCAAGGGCTTCAAAATATCTCAACATTTGTGTTGTTACATTAAGTAAAATTATGGCAAGAGTAATGCTCACTTTATAAAGTTAATTGTACTTCCTGACATCCAGTATTGTGACCTATCTAACTCTCCATATCTGCATAAGGACATGAGATGAGCTCCTTAGTAATTCTCCATGAACAGTCAAGCCATGGTCAGAACCCAAAATGGAGTTCCACAGTTGAAAATAAAAGCAAATACCACAAAAGCATCTGTGAAATAAATATCAAACATGGGGTTATCACAAAGGAAAAAAAAAAAAAAAAACAACCCATGGTATTTCCACTGTGAGGCGGGGCAAAGTTATAATCACCTCCCCTTCTCATAATTAATACAACAAACTAACTGTACTTCATATTTGTAGACAACAATCTTATAGCTACTACATGTATACTTTTTGCTTACAAAAAATGATTTTTTAATTAGAACACACAAAAGTACTTCTTGTTTAATTTCAAATTGCCAGACAGCTGTCTGCTAAATTTTCCTTTTGATTTGCCTGTGCTGGGGTGTGCAAACACCTACATTTAATGACTAAGAAAAACAGCTCTTCTGTGATTCACTGCAAAGGGGGAGGCAGGAAAGAGGATGAAAAAGCAACAAGTCTAAATGCCACTGATGATGACAGATAACTAATACAGAGGGATTTTTTTAGAACAAAGCTTAGAGACAGTCCCTGAAGTGAGGCAGGAAGACTCAGGAAACACAAACACCATTAAGCTCCACACAAGGCATCTACAACACTGACTACATGACAAGGCACTCAAACAAGCTACTGCCAGCTCCATGCTCCACTTCTATGGGGATACAGTCCCCCATGTCTCCTGCCTCAAGTGTTGAAGGACTTTGGAAAAGCTTTATTCACCCTCCTATAGCATATTGGGATCAAGTCGATGTGAAGTTGGCCACTTATCTCCCAAAATATTTTCCAGATAGACTACCCTTAGTGGGAAAACTGCCTTTATCTCTTTCTTCTCTGTCAGCTCCAGTGAATCATACCCAAAGAGAGAGAGTTTGTTTCCACCCCGAGGAAAGAAATGACAGATTGCACAGATCTATGTCCCTTCCAAATCCAGAAGAGGCCCATAGGTGTAGAAGAGCCAATTACAAAGCTGAAAAATTAAGAGTAACCTATTTATACCACAGTTGAGTCAGAGCAAACACCTTCTCTTCCCATGCCTGTGTTCAGTATTGCTGTACCTTATCACAGCTGTTTACAGTACCTATCAGCTGAAGGAAATATGCAGTATCCAGAGTTGTGCACAACTTATCCAGCCACTCTGTGGATGAATTTCACCAGCTTGTCAATTGTCATATTCAACTTCTACAAGCTCTGTTCTAGCAGCTCTCCTCACATCTGAGGACAAAAAACTTCCAAGTAAATATTTTTTCTTATTTTGTGTATATTGTCAGAAACCTTTTAATTTCAAACAATGCTGTTCTTTCAGAAAAACAGTTCTTACTCATCTCACCAACAGTATTTGACTTCCATGGCAGAGAACATGAGGTAGGCCCTGGAACCTTTGGTCTTGCCCACATACTTAAGCTTCCAACTCCTGTTTCATTTTTCCAATCTGTCCATATGATCTTTTGTTTCTGTGCAATAAGCTGAAAACTTAATGCTGAACCTTCACACTAGACCCCTGATCCTCTGCTCTAGGGAACTAGAACTCACCTGCTTGTCCATGCCCCAAATGACAGCATGAAACACCACTGCTTGAAACACTCGGCCATCACCAAAGCCTTGCTTCCTCACAAAACTTAGCAGTTATAGCAGGTTCTTCAAAAGTACTTCCCAGGTAAAAATTAAAGAATTTCACAGAGCTATTATGTCATCCAGTGAAGAAGAGCTGAAACTATTTAAATCATTGTTATTGTAAGTAAATACATCTGCTAAGTCCACTCTCCAAATAGTTTGGCAACAGTTTTTGTTGCCAGTTATTTTGTTCCTCTTCTATCCTCTGCTTCCAATGCAGAGCTCCACATAACAATCCCAATGGCCATAAATACTACACGTTTCCCTGCCTGTCAGCTACTCATCAAAATAAGACTAGTGTAGTCTGGGGTCAGGCCATGCCAGGAATAAAGACTGACAGAGTTGCTCTTATACTATACAGAATCTTAATATGGGTATGCACAAAACATACAGCAAGAAAGTAATCATTTCTCTGGTATCTCTCCCCAAATAGGCTGCACACAGAATATAAGTAGATTGAGGTTCTAAAGACCTTATAATGTTAAGGAGCAATCCAAATCTCATTTAGAGACTGCTGTTCTCTTCAATATCCCTATTCATGCAAAGCCACAACCCATTAAAAGTAAATTTCTTCATATGTGAATCCTGGTGGCACAAGTAACTGCTTGCAGAAAGGGTAGTAACAGTTTAGAAGCAATCAGATTAAGAAATCCTCACTCCCTGTCAATATTCTCCCAATCCCCCACCAAAAAATCCCTGCACTAGCATATGGTCCTTTTGAAGCTCCCTCAGTGGAGCAACAATCTTCAGATTCAGAAATAACTCAAATAGATTTTTCTACCTGAAGGCACAGGATAACAACAAAACCAAATCAACCAAAAAAAACCCAAAACAAACAAACCCACAACAAAAAACCCAAAACAAACTAAAAAAAAACCCCAAACCCCCACCCAATGCAAAACACATCACCATCACAAATACCCTTGGAAATTACTTTCATTTATGTAACTGCAAAAGGCCCTGGTCAGCTGAAAAGGACAGAAAAACTTCTGAATCTCTTTCCCAGTTAATCCAAAGCAACACATTCCTTACAGAACAGGAATCCCTCTATGCAGAAAGCTTCTCAAACTTTGCTCTACATCCTCTGCTTTTCTATCACAAGTAACAGAATTTTGCATTTTAGCTTCTTAAGTCTAACAGTACTAGTCAAACCAGCATTTATTAAAACACAAAGCCACTGGGGCAGGACATAAAGAGCACTATACAAATCCCACCTGACAAATGAATTTCAGACCATTATTAGTAGCAGCAGAATGGCCCACTTCACTAATTATATGGAGCCTCTCAATAGGTTAATTTTGCTTGTCATTTTAAGACACCTCCATTGCGTTCTACAATAATATTCAAAGGAAAAAAAAAATCCAAGTGTGAGCATACTGTCAGCAACAAGGAGAAAAAAAATGTTGCGCAGACCAAGGGTAAGGACTTGTATGCAAATTGGTCTCTCTCTCTCCAGGTTTTTATCCTGGAGAGATAGGTCAGCTGAGTTTTACTTCAAAATATAAATCCAACTTACTGTAATCCTCTTGAGGTTAAAACCTTGGAGAACTCCCAGACACTTTTGCTCAGAGAAGCTAGTGCAGATTTCCAAGGATTTTTCCTGCACAAAGCCAGTCAGGCCTGCCTGAGGAAGGAGTTGCAGACATGATTTAGGAGACTCCAGCACTAACTGGAAAACTACAACCAGAAAGAAACAGAGAGGCATACAGGGTACACACATACAGCAAAACAGTCCTCAAAGCTAATCGGAAAGGAAAAGGTGTAAGACCAGTAGGAATACTGCCTATTGCTACTACTTTCAGAAGTAGCAACAAAAAGGCAAACCACAAAGACTGTGCCCCTAGAAAGTGCATTCTATTCCATGCCTCTTCCTATAACTAGTGATCCCACTGAGGAAAAGGAACAACCTGTGTTATGCAGCACCCTGTAAATAAATCAGAAGAGGTCTGCACAAGAATAGGAGGACACAAACACTTTTCATTTTCTTTAATCCACTTATCTCAAACAACCTATGAAGACAGATGTTATCCAAAATCAGGGGTATACTGCATCTGATGACGCAACAGACAGCTACATCATGTGCAGCTACTCCTTTTCTCCAACCCACCAAACTAGCCACGCAGTAACACTCCCATCCTGCTTAATTAAATGGGATGTCTTTGCTCCAAAGGGATACGGAAGACACACATCTCTTCTGCATGGCTACCGCCACAGCAGTTGATCACACCACAACACTCATTTTCGAGGCTTGGAGGCACAAGGGGAGTTGAGAGCAGAGCACTGTTTGTTGCTTGGTGAACTCACTACCATCTAAATCACTGCTTTTCGCGACCGAGATTAAAATACACTTTATGTTCTTCAAAGCCCTATCCTTTCCCTGGCGACAACCTGCTTTCCTCAGGTCTGTTGACAGCATTAAAGGGGGAGGACTAAGCGAGCTAAACGTCACCGTCCCCGCCTGGGAAGGACATCATGATGCTCCCTGGCAGAACCACGGGAACGAGCCACCTCTCACGCCCCTTCCTGTCCCTTCCAGCCGTCCCGCCTCAGCCTAGCCCGGGAGTGCCCGCCCGCATCCCCGGTCCCGCTCAGCCCCTCGCAGGGGTCGGGCACCTCTCCCCCCCGGTCCGGGGGGGATGGGGAGCGGGGGAAGAACAGGCTCCTGAACAACCGAGACAAGAACGAATCCCTCGCTTGCCGGGTGCTGCGGCGTGGCACGGAAGTCGCCGGTGCCAGCGCAGCGCCGCTGCCCGCCCTGCCTCACCCCCGGCCCAGTCCCGGCGAGGGCGGGAGGCTCCCCCAGCGGTTACCCCCTGCTGCCGCCGGCCGCCGCGTTTGAAAGGGCCGCCAGCGCGGCCATGGCGGACTCGCCCGCCCGACGCGCCGCGGGGAGGAGCAGGAAGCGGCAGCGGCGCCGCGCCGCAGGAAGCGCGCCC
>WBMZ01007841.1:0-42851 GCA_013400975.1 Atrichornis clamosus | reverse complement strand
TATATATTTACATATACATATTTTAGAGATATGCATACATGTATACACATATATACATGCATGTATACACATATATACACTTTTAAACACACAGATATATGGTATATATATNACACTTTTAAACACACAGATATATGCGTGTGTATATATATATATATATATATAAATACTTCTGTGATTGCAACTTGACTACAACAGAGTCTTTGTTGGGTTTTTTTCTGTGTGGGTGTATCAATAGCTCAGTCAATTCTTCTGACCCTATCCAAAAAACAAATGAAACCTCCTTTGGAGTAGGAAAGGGCAGAGGACCCAAACAGAGGGATTTATGGAAAGTTAACATAAACAGATCTCCAGGATGAAAAAGCACTGTTTTCATCCTTCAGTTCTCACTCATGAATATATATTGCTTTGAAGAAAATAGTGATAGTTTGTAAGACTAAGAAATATTTGAATGAGTAAAGGTCCTGTGATTTTACTAGTGAAATTGTAGTAATAGGCAGTTGTAATAGATTAGAGATTTTAGTCATCAGTGAGGCTGAAATTTATTGAAGAAGGTAAATTTGATTTATGAGTTGGATTATGGGAACACAGCCTGTATGTGCCTCCTAAACTCTCAGTGACATCAACTGAGTATCAGTGAGATGATGCTGATTTACGTAAACTGAGGATATGTCCTTCTTCTTTGAGCTGCTGCCTAAATTCCTATACTTGCTAAAATGCTCCTTTTTCCTTGTACCCACTTCTTTTGCTCCCTGACAACAATGCTCTCTTTGCTGTGAACTGCAGTGTCTACATATCTTGGTTTGCTCCAAGGCAAAAACTTCTATATTTTGCTCCTCTGGGCACTATAAGTGATGTGATAGTATTTTTACCTATGCAATACTGTAATAACTAATTATTCATATTTTGCCCTCAAATGTTGCCTAGAAGGTTGTTACTTTACACAGTTTATAAACAGAAGTAAAGCCAAAACCTCAGCAAGTAAATGGTTTCTGCTTATTTGTATGTGAAGTAGGCTTAATGTATTTCTAGTATGGAAATCTTAATCTGATACTTCAGCAGAGAGAAAATTTGTTATTAAGTAGACCCAAAATAACAGCCTGATGAATATGAAGTTCATTGGGAATGTTACTTTCTGTAACTTTTGGGGAATGGTTAAGAAGTTGATGGAAGTTTCACTTCTCCAGAAGTAGAATTCAGCCCTAAAATTTAACAATTTGTCCAAAATTTAGAAATTACAGTGCTGTAGTTGAGAAAAAGCAAATTCTTCTTCCAGTGTGATCCCTATGTCTAAACTTCTGAAACATGTCTGTCTTATTTACCTTCTCTGTAATCAAACTTCATGATACTTTAGCTGTTTCTAGATGTTGCTCTTAATGACTAAGAAACTTTTGCATCAGAAAAACAGTTAAAGGAAAAGGTTTTTTTCGTACAGCTTAGACTAAGAATAGCCCATATTTTCATGATGATACTGAAACACAGTTTCTATTTGGCACACTCCTCTATTTATTTTTCCTGTCTTGGCTCAATAGTTGATCCTTTTCTACTTGGTGTAGCTTTTCTTGTTTTCACAGCAGCGAGGGTGTGAAGTACACTGTGTTTTACTGTTTAGTAAATATTTACGTTGCTTAAGATCACAAACAGATAAGGACTTCAGAATTGATGCTCCACCTGTTGGTGAAAATAAAAGCTTAAAAATGCACTTAGAAATTGACATAAAAGAATTAGACTTTGTTTCAGAAGAGAAGTCAGATAGATTTGAACCGAACAACAGAAGGACAGAAAACTTAAGGCTGTTGGGTCTAGTTGGATCAAAGAATTGATGCCAACAGACCAAGAAAGCACTTGGCTGAAGTGAACTGGTGTTAAAACTTAAGATTGAAGGGCAGGTCCCACTTGTACTTGTGCAGTATACAATTCTTGCCTCTAAAAGCAAAAGGCATTGCAAAAGAGCATTGTACAGTATCTACAATGTGAAAACACCTGAAGAATGTGATTTCTGTGGCTGTGAACAGCTCGTTCTACTGTAAAGTTCTCAAAAAGACTGTCTTCCTCCTATCTCTGAATTTCTTGGGCAGATGAGAATTCTCCTTCTGAGGCTGAATTTTACAGAGATGTGGATCAAGTCTGTGGCTCCCACATCACCTGGTTCTGGTCTCTTGGCTCAGCAGAAAAAAAGTGCAAAAGTGATAAAACTACTGCTATCCTATGACCCTTTCCTAACATCAAGGCTTTTGAAAACAGGGCCCACATGAGGCTGCTTCACTTATGTAGGAGAGGTCATTCCCCCTCCCCTCAGTGTGCATGTCTGGGTGTTGTTGTTCTTTTTCAGTGCATTCAAAAGAGCTAAAGGTGTTGTCCCATGTATCCAGAAGTCTGGGAAACTAATGGGGTGAATTTCCTGTGCTACATGTCCACAAAAGGATGTTCAGCTCTGTACATTTAAATGGAGTGTCTCTATTGCCTAGAAATGCGTCAAGTTTGAAAACTCAGTGAACCAGTCAAAATGCCACTGGAAGTAAACACTGATTTAGACAAAAACATATTTGAGTTCTGGTCTAGAATTTGTTGTCAGTGACTTGTTCTGCTTATCTTTAACATTCACAGTTCTGAGAGCACACTACTGATCTTGTTCTAAGTTGTTAAACACACCTTGATAATGCTGCAGGAAAGTTTATTTCTATTTGTAGTACTTCAAATGGTCTGTGTAATAGAGTGAGAGAGGACATAAAGAGACATGAATATGCTTAGTAGCATCTTATTGTGTTGCTGACGGAGACCTCAGTCAAAGTAGAGTGCAAGAAATACTCTTACAAGAGAGATCTGAGTTTGTGTGTTCAGGACTAGCCCACTTGATATCTTTTAATAATCCAAAGAGAGGAAAATATTTACAGAAGCTGAGATTTAACTGATGAGCTATAAAACAAATGGAAGCATGTTGTTGTTTGGGTTTGATTTACATGTATGTTTTGGATTTATTGGTAGATTAAACAGTATCTCTTAGAGCAGATTTGTTTCTAAATTCTTCTATGTCCTATAGAATATCTTAATCTCTTTCATGTGTTTGTTCTAGATTGAAATTTTAAGAATGTTCACCCTTGGGGGAAAAAGGAGTTTTGTAGGCAGAAAACAAGCAGCAAACTGCAAAATTGCATCCTTGTTTGCTCAGAAAATGATCTTTTATTGCCAGCTAAAGCAGACTTAAAGCCCCACTTATGCAAGTAGCATTCCTGACTGAATTAATCTCCTTGATGTACCCTATTTTTTACTAATAAGAAAATTAACCTGAAGGCTACTTCATATGACTATAGTTTTCATGTTATAATAATTAAAATCTTCCATTTCCTCTGCTTGCAGACAGCAACAATTTGAGTGGAACTGCTGAAAAATAAGATCTTCTGAGTAAAATTAGAAATTACAGGGAATTAGCAATTACAGGAAAAATGTTTTCTGCTTATAGTTTTCTGTCATGTCACAAGACTTTTCCAAGGGTGAGCACATTTCCTTTCACTCTCCTACATTTCTCTGTATATGAGCCCCACATTTGGTACAGTGAAAGTTCTAGGTGGTCTCAAGGACTTTCATGTCACAGATAAGGGTGTTTTACACCTCTTTGTGTTAGAATAACCTACCAAGACAACCTCTTGCTATTTTCTCTAATGATTCCTCAGATTTGGAGAGAGATTCCCCTTCCCTAGCAAGTAACATTTTTAGAGTAAGGCTGAACAGAAGGGAAAAAGATAATTCCTTTAAATTCTCAGTATTCCTTTTCAAGGCTTGCCTAATTAGATGCAGTGTGCTGAACTTTGCTTTATGGTGCCATCAGCAAAGTCTTTCCTTGAGGCCTCGTAAGTAAGAGTCTATGATGAATACATGAATACAATGTCTAATACTACATTGACTGCAGAATCCAAAATTAATATTTGAAATCAGCAAGCACCGGCATATTGTAACTCTGTCTGCACTGCAATCCATCCAATTTCCAGATCATTGCATCTGTTCTAGCAGTTGATGTTGATATTGGTAGTGTGAACAGATCCAAGTTCAGCAGCAGAAAGCAATTTGTACTACACAAGAAATAATTATTTAATTATTTTACAAAACCACTTTTCAGAGAGGAACCACACAATTCTTTTTTTCCATTTGTGTTAGTAATGCATGTTTTTGCTTCAGCTGACCTTGGCAAATATGGATGGGTTAATTGGCACAACTGTGCTGATCAATCACCATTAAGCTGATGATTTTCAGCCGAGGAACAGGAAATTGTGGATAATTAGGATGCTGATAATCAGCAGCAACAACAAAGAATGTAAAAAACATTATGAGGCTTTCAGGACAGAAAATGGAACTGATGTGTCTCTGTCATTTATTATAGTTTGGAATATGTGCTAAGCAGAGACTTTTACTTGATCCTTTTTCCCCCCATTTCTTAATTTCCAAAAGCTGTGTTAATTCTTACAGCCAGAGGGGGTCAAATGAACCCTTTTGTGGGTGTGGCCTGACATTAGTTGCTGTGGCTTAAAACAAAGCAGTGAAAGACATTCCCTTTTGCTAATTTTCCAGTGTGTTTCTGGAAACTCAGACCATGAAGTTTGCCTCAAGAAATTGGATCAATGTGGCTAGGGCCCTTGTTTACTTGTTCTCAATTAAGTAAGCCTTAATAAGCTGTTCCATTTGCACACAGATTGCCCAGAGAGGGTATTTTTGCTCTCTTTGGGTTACTTTGGCAGTAATATATTAAATCATTGTTTTATAGTTCAAGGGTAAAACTCTATTGGAACCAAAAGATCTGATATTTAGAAAATATCAGTATTCTGAATTCCAGTTCTGCTTTATTTTAAAGCTAATTTCTTAGTCTCCTTGAGAAGTGAGTGTCCATGTTAAGTTTTTTTACTTTTGGACACATCAGAACAAATGACATAGAATGCTTATTGGACCTTTAGTAGAAAATGTTTGAGATCCCTAGGAAAGTGATCTGAAGGATTCCCAGTGAGTATTTCTGCTGCACTGCTCTTGGGAGTAGACACTGAATTAGTTGCCTTTGATGCTGGTGTTATCTGTTTATCCTTGAATTAGTTCTGCAAATTCAGATTTCCTTCTTGCACCACCAGTGTGCCAGTGGTGCCCTAGCAGCAGCATGTCTGCAGCTCAGCTTATGTCCCTTATCAGAATATTTTACTGTTCTTTACAATGCAGATGTTGGTCCAGTCATGACTGGCAGCTTACTAGAACAAGGCATTGAAATATCCATCTGCTTTCGATTGCTTGCAGTGTGTTCTTCATCTGAAATGGGGAGTAGTCTCTCACTTTTAGTTTTGAGTTGTCCATTTACTGCTGTAGGGGAAGGGGCCATTCTTGAGTGAAAACTGGAGGCAGCCCATGAGGAAGCAAGAAACAGGTGAGGGATGGACAAATTGAAGGACTGAATCCTTTCCTTCTTGCAACACAGGGTGAAAATCCCTGGGAAATGAACTCATCCTAGGCTGTGTTAGCTGTAGTGCAGCTGAGATGACAGTGATACAGGCCCAAAATTGGGAACACTTACAGGAGGTCTGTGCACAACACAGCCTCATATCTGGTGATACCCCTAGCAGGTGTCACTTCAGGAGCAGGAGCTCCTGCAAGGAATTAGTCCTCTGTGTTGGCTACAGCAGAATTAATTTGGGAAGTCTCTCTTCACTTTCTTCACCAGATGGTTCCTTTTGCTCTCCTCCCTTCTGTGCCATGCCAATGTGGTGTTTAGGTTATCAAACCAAGTTAACCACTGAAAACTTTATCTAAGCTGTGGTTTGCATTTCAGTTTTTGTGATGTCTGGAATTGGCGGAGATAAAGTATGGGCTTTATTTTCTGGACTTCCTTTTTCATGGCTGGCTTTTGGAAGTCTGGATCTATGTACTTAATTGGCTAGCTCTTAAAATTATCTTTGTTAAGACAAGTTGTAGGAATGTTGGCTTGATAGCTAGAAGATTTCTGGAGAATAGTCACAGCCCAGACTTTCTATTTTTTGTTTTGTTTTGTTCCTAAAATGAAGTAACAGGGATAATATAGGACCACGAGAGGGCACTCTAGTTCTTTGAGAGCGCTTTATTAAACTTTTACTGCTAAGGACTGCAAAAGAGTATAAAATCTTAAGAAGAAAAATACTGCTTTATTTCTTATGGAAGAAATGACAAACAGGTGTACATTTTCTAGCTTATCAATAGTCTTATAAAAATCTTGGTATTGACTGTGTACAAAGATATCATCACTGCTTTTGTAATACAGTTGTAAAATATTAAAATAGGAAGATGCGCCATGATTCTTTCCTGACAGTTACTTTTCTGGACTTGAAAGCAAAAGAATTTTCCACTAGATATATATTTTTCTTTACACTGTCTGATAATTCTACCAAGTAAAATTCACAGAAACAACAATTTGGGCTTGTTGTTTTTTGTTTAAAGACATCTACCAATAAGCTGTCAAGAGGCTTCACCCAAAGCAGCACAACTGAGTTGACAGCAAATAGTGTTTAGTATTTTCCCCTGAATGTATTTAGCCATTATGATTTTTATAGAAGTGGTGTGTTAATGGAGAGATCTGACATGAAGACACAAAATGTTCATCCTGGGGGTCTTCTACCTCTGTTTCAATAGGAGTGATTGTTGACTGAGCTAGTGAGCTGCTGAACACTGATCACAGTTTCTCCTAATGGAAAGGGTACTGTAATAATGAACTTCTTGCAGCCTTTCTCACTCAGCCAGATGCTTTCATCTGTTTTTAGTATGGACACTTCTGAAGAGATTCTGCTAACAGTGCTTTCCTTCTGTGAGCTACACCTTAGTAGATTTTCTGACAATAAAACTTCTGACTCTTTCACTTTTTGCAGATCCAGTGCCATTTGGTCATTTCAGTGAATGCTGAAGGTTGTTTGGAGTTAACTAAACAATAAAATAATGCCCCCATCTCATGTGCCTTTGACCAGTGTTACTTAAGAAGCAATTGTTGTAAAATCAACACAATCTCAACCCCCAAAAGTGGCAGAGCTGTAGCTGTTGCACATTTTATTTGGCTGTTCCTGGCTTTCAGCAGAGCATCTCCTACACGACAAACAAAGACGGTCCTGGTAAGAAATCCCCAGTTGTTGCACACAGACGTAGCTGCTCTTAGTGAGGCTCTGACAGGCAGAAGACTCTCAGGCAGTTTCTGACTCAGCCCCAGATCCCATCTTTTGTAGATTATAGGCTCTCTTCCTGGCCAGTCACCAAGAAATCCTTCCCTACAAGCCTGATTCCTATTACTAGCACAGGGGGGCAGAGCCCAGAGCACTGCATTAACCCATCCTTGGCCAGGGCATGGTTTGCATATTCTATCAGCTTGCTTTATTTTCTCTTCTTTTAAAGCTTCTGATTTAGGAGTGTGTGCCTCCCTGTCTTCATATGTATCAAATGGACACAGCCAAATCACAGAAAGTTTTCTTTAAATTGTTTTGAAAACACAGCAGATCACAATTTTTGACAGTGGCAGAAAGAATAGCAGTTGTTGAAGAACTGGTTAAAATATATTGTCAGTGCCTCGAGTTCACAAAGCACTGAGTAGGAACTGTGGGGTTGAGGGGAAGGTTTGTTTTCATGGCCTGTGGAGGGCTGGCAGTTTGAAGTTATTCCTTCTGCATAAATACAGCAACATTTGTAAGCTACTCCAGATCACTTACTGGAATGTAAAGTCAGCAAAATTCTGCACTTCAGAAAATGATTGTACAGCAGGACTCCTGTAGAGGAGGTATTTTGTGTCTCAATAAGACAATGTGTTCAGCTATTTAGTTGCTTTAATGGTGCTCCTTAAGGCATGAATTGTGGTGTATTTCCTCACTTTCTGTTTCTTCCTCGTAGAAGAGTCTGTGTCCTGAACTGCTTCTCTTTGTTGTCACGGCTGAGCCATACACGCTGTGGGGAAGGTTATTTCACAGGCTGATTCACTGTATTTACCATTTGGGAAAAACCATGCCTCCATCTCAAATTTCCTCTCTTCCCTAGTATTCACTGGCAGCCAGGAGTCATGATCAAGACTTGGATTCAGAACTCAGCTGCAAATTAAAGGTCAGAGCCAACCTAATACCTGGCATCTAAACTGGTGTCCAATGCACGGAGCAAGACATTAGGATCCAAAACAGCTACTGGGCTAAGCCCAGAGCTGGCATGAGGAAAAGATAAAGACAGGGTTAATGCTGTGTTTGAACTGGTTCAGTCTGGGCTTCAAGGAGGCTTTTCCACCCACTTGAGACCCTCGCTCAGGACTGCTGCCTTTGGGGATGGCACTTGGTCCATTTCTTGTTTGTGGCACCTGGCCAGGATGTGTGGAGACTGCTTCAGTTCTTTTGTCTGCCTGTGAGGATTCAAACTTCTCACCCACATGCCTCAGTTCTTTTTCGTGTCCCAGTCCTGTTCCTGTCTATTATTCAACAACTGTTTCGTGCAAAATACAGAAGACCATCTGGTTTCAAATACACTCTCTTCTTTAGCTCTGCTAATTGTGCCAGATGCCTTCCATGGGTTTTCCAAACCACAGTAGTTTTAGTTCTTAAAATTTTGATGATACATAAAGATAGCAGAAAGTAATATAATGTGGTAAATTGCTTTTTGGAAAGATTTCATGGAATATAAAATACTTAAAGATATAAAATGTAACAAAAACATGTGTCAGACAAACGAGAACGCAGGAAATCTGAGGTAATTTCCCTTTGGGATACTGAAAATGTTATGGGCTATGTGGCTGCCGTGCTCCCCAGGAGAGTACAGTGGCATTTGTGGAACCACTTGTTGGTGCTCTCTTAATTCACACTGCATTGTCTTTTTTGGAGTTGGACACCTTTGGGTTTTTTTTTTTCAACACAAGGTGAAATAAGCCTGTAAAATATTTTTGAAGGAGTAATGTACAATATTTGAAAGGCTGGCTGTGAGGCAAGTTCCAGTTGATATGTATTTGATTCACACTTGAGGACTCAGATATTCTGGTAACTAGGTCACTTTGGCATCAGTCTTCTGAAACTGTGACAGTTTTTGTGGCTTCTCTGTTGAGTTTCACACTCAACAACTTATATCCTGTATATATATGCCAAACATCTGTGCCTGTTACGTTTTCTTTGTGTTATTTTGAAAATCTCGGAGTTCTTGACATTAGAATGGCAGTTGGGAACCTGGTGAGATCAATTAGTGTTCTAACTATTGGATAAGGACCCTTGACAGAAAATAGTCCTCACCACTGTTAGTTCAGGTTCATAGATATTGAAAGTCTAGTGTTCAAAATTTTAAGAAGTGTAATCAACCTCGGGGTTGTAGCTAAGCTACTGAAATAAGCAGCAAATACTGGCCACTGCTTTGGGGCTACTGAAGACTGTGTTGCTTTTCCCTACTTCAGTTCCTGACTGATGGAGAAGATACAAAATAACCTGAGAAGAAGATCACAAAGCAGCTGAACTAAATCTGTGCATTCAGAGGATTATCCAAAATCAAAATGTTTAAATGAGGCTTTCAAAGATACCTTTTTCATGTGTCCTGAAGCTCTCTCTTTCATCACAGGAGGAAAAGAATGCTGTCTTAGTCATCTGTAGTCAGAACACAATTATACTGACAATCCTGGGAGATAAATATAGCTCAGGACCTCTGGAAAAGGGGTTGAAGCCATGCATTACTCTTAGGAAGCGGAGTATTGTCAAAGACCATCAGTGAAATGTATAGATACCTTTGTAAGACTTCCAAATTTCAGCAAAATTCTACCCTGAATAATGGTAGATTCAGGCCTTGCCAAAATGCAGCTGGGCAAATCTGTTACTTCCCATATGGAAAGCAACTGTTCAAGCAAGTTATATAATTATACATTATAATATTGCTTCTGTCCAAAACCTAGGGCTGCTACAGTCATAAGCCAAGATTTTTTCTTTTTTTGCTATAACTAGATTTTTTTTTTTGTATTATTCAATTAAAGCCATAAGGGAGTAAACAATTCCATTATTTTCTCTTTCCACCCTCACCATTCCCATATCTGATGATTTACCATATCCGATGATTTACCATTCACTATTCTGGAACATGAGTTGGCAGTTTTGGCCTTGCTGCTGTATGTTGGTTTTCTGGATTGTGACTAATGAAACAATAAGCATTTTCCTGCTGTAGTAAGCCTGATTTCCCCACCCTGCACTTTCAAATGTGGAATCTCAAGTTGATACCATAACTGAAAGAAGTTGATGCAAGCTAAAGGAAGCAATTTGGAAAACAAACAGATCTTCCCTGCATTTTGAATAAAAAGCTCTAACAGTGTTCAGAACTTAGTGCTTGTCTTTTGAGCCCTCTAGAAATATTTGCCTTACATAGCAGAGGTCCACATTAAAAATTAATACCTCAAAAAATGGGGAAAATGTTGCCTGTATTTAGAAGAATATTGCCCTAGTTAACTTGGAACTCTACTCTATGTGGTAACCTGAGAAGGTAGGGCTGCAAGACCTATTCACTCTCTTGCCAAGATATCTGTGCTGCTTTTTAGATGGTGATGGCTGAGAGAGACCAAAGGACATCTGGACTTTATGTCAGCAGATGACTTGCACTTTACTGTAGCAGTTTTATGTAAACTTTGATCTGGTGTAATTATGATCTGGGTTAAGCCTAACCCAGCCAAAAGCTGTGCGTGTTAAACCTGGATTATAGGTAAATATGTGATTAATCCAAGTAATTGCTGTGCAGCCCAAAGACTTGTGCTGGCCTGAGGGATGGAGCAGTGCAGCAGGGGACAAGGTGGCCTTCCATGTCAGATCCAATTTATGATGGTTTCAAATGCTTGTGGAACTATGATGTCCTGACTCCTGGATATATGTTGGTAGAATAAGATACCTCCAGGACCCACAAATAGAGCCTTGGAGGGCCTGGTGTGTGAAAGAAATGTGTAGCTTTCACTCTGTGTGGAAGATGAAAGCACAATACCTTCTACTTTATACTCCTTTGCTACCACAGAATATAGGGATATGTAAAGTTGAACAATTTCACAAGTATCTTGCTGCTCTGTAGACCTTCAGATCTACTGTGTTTCTGTGTGGTGCATTTCCATAATAAATAAAAGACCTTGGGTATCGAGCTGAGGGGCAACAAATAATAATACATTGTAGCAGTACCGTACTGATATAAGGTACTGATTTTACTTCAGAAAACTTGGAAATTGATTGTTTATCACTGGTAACAACAATACTGATTCAAGACATGGCATCTAATGCATTTGGAACATGCTGATTTAAAAAAAGGCACTTATTTACTGAAACGGAGTAAAGTAAATCAAATTGCTGTTTATATGTGAATGAGTGAGGTTGTGCTCTGACTAAGAAGTGGGTGAATGTTGGGCTGTGGTGTGGATGTGTGAGCTACTTGGGGAGCTACATCCAGGAAATGTGAGGAGTTAGAAATAGCGATTGTTTTCAGCTGGAGGTAGATGTAGTTATTTTCTCCTGACCTCACTGGGCATGTGAGACTTCACTGGGCACATCTGCCCTGAACTGCTGTGGACAGCTGGAATTCCGAAGCCAGTACTTAGAGATTTGGTGCCTATGTTTGTCCTACGACTCATGTCAGGACATTACCAAAGTGCACAACCTGGTCGTGATGTAAAATGTGGTGGTTCTGTCCGTGGTGCAGGGAGTGTTTTCCTCTGCTTCCCTTCTGTTTGGCTTCTCCTGAGCTTTGACCTGCTCAGTCTCAACTGCAAGGTCTGTGAGAACTCCCCAGTTCCTGGCCACAGGTACTTGGTCAGGTCAAATTCTAGCTCCAGATCAGGATGAGACAGGGAATTGTGTCACTTTCTCCTCACCTCCTATTTGACTTCCCAAGATAGGAAGGAGGTACCCTGAGCCCTGGGCCTCTCTGAGTGGCTTGGGGAGGCGTGGGGGATTAGGGACATGAGGGATGCTGCAGGACGTGGCTGCACTGCAGCTGGAACATGGACAAGGACGCCAGTCCTGCACCTCTCCGGGGTGCCCCAGTGCTACCAAGCACACAGGTGTGGAAAACAGCCAGGAAGCACCACACAGTATTGCTTGCCCTTCTTCACCCAGAAAAACCCGGATGGGTAAGCCTGAGGAGGAACTAATGAAGGGTTTATTTACCTTCAGAAATAAGAGAAATGAGTGTGTTTAGGATTTTTATGAAAACTCCTGTCTTCTCAAATAAGGTCTTGGTTTCAATAATACTGCTGAATTTTTGTGAGGCACAGTTTCCCTTAATTTAAACCACTGTTTTTCATGGGAAATTTAATTTAAAAATGTGTATGCCTTACTAAATGGAAGCCTGTACTACAAAAACAGTGGAGGTTTTCTGAAGCCAGTGCTTGTCTGGTTCTGGCATTAGCAAAGGAATTGCTTTTAAAACAGTTCTCATCTTATGAGAGCAAAATAGAACCAGGATCTAAAAACTTAAAATTTGTTTTAGAACACCATTATTATTTTCTAAGTTGAATCTAAACGTAACCAACAACGCTCTTCTCTTTAGTTGTATAATTCAGCTGCCAGGGCTTTAACACCATCTAGTTGGATGCATTTATGCTGTACATCCCTTTGTGGTAGCTGATGGTCTCCACAGGAGGGAAGGTGCCGGTGAGGGGCCAGGGATGCTCAGCTGTGGGGAGGAAAGCGGGGACACCCTCAGCTGGTTGCTGAAGTCGGTGCAACTGCAGCTTGGTCACTGTCTCTCTGTCCCAGCTAAGTCTGCCTGCAGTGCATCACTTTCAAACTCGGGGAATGCCTCCTTTGAAGTGAACCCAGGTTGAAGAAAACCCAGGTTTTTCTAAGCAGCCACCATCAGTTTCAATATAGGTACTGAAAGCAAGACAGCTTGTGGCCAGGGAAATATTCTGTCTGCTTTGTGTCCTCTTTAGCAGATACATTTCTCAAAAAATGAGCTGCTACAGTCTTAAGAGTGTAATTATACTTGTTTTATAATAGTTTGATGTTAACTGATCTAATACATTCTACCTCCCCGTTATTCTTCTGTATTTGAAAGGAAAAAAGACTTCTCAGCTGGAAGTTGCATATCAATGGGAAAATGATGTCCCAGACTTAAAACAATCTCTGAAAATTATTTATCTTTAAGAATATTTCAGATTTATACTCACTTTTTGTTTGTTATACAGCTACGAACTGATGCTTCACATTGGACATTAATCTAGTGGGCACTTCCTGGGATGCTTCCCATGTTGACTTTAATGCTGGACATCAACTTATGAATATTATGTGGCTTTTGGAATTTTCTTATGAAAGAAGATTAAAATAACTTCTATATATTTGCATTTATATTTCCCCCTCAAAGAGCAAAGCCAATTTTTAGTTTTAGAAATAAAATTTATGTTTTTTTTAAAGAAAATTCCATGGTATTTGAAATAAAATATATTAAAGTAGTTGACTTCTCAGCTGCTTAATAGTTCTGAGGATCAGTTATAAAAAAATAATTTTTCCAGTGGCCAAGTTCATGAACAGTTTCTTTTCAAGCCTCTGAGTTATTCTCTGAGCATTAATCACTTTTAATAAAAATAAAACCTCTTTTTAATTTGGAACTACATTTTTTTTCAATTTTATTCACTTAAGCAAGTGGAAGGCTCCCATGGCTCTCACCAGTGCTAGTTCTTATTTTTCTTTAAAGCAAGTTTTGACACTTAAAAGGGGCCACTGTTTAATAAATTAGGGTTTTTATTAAATGACTTCACAAAATAATAAGTTTTCATAATTTTTAAACCTGCTGTTGAAAAAGAGAGGTGCTAGTGGAAAAAGAAGCTGGCTTAACACAGACCATTTCAAGTAGTCATGCTAGTCTGGAAGGGACACTGACCAAATTGTCTCACTGCCATCATAGCCTAGTTAGTGGCTCTTGCTCCTGAGGGAACCTCCTGGAGTTCCTTCTCATCCCTCAACTCCTGTGAAAGGTGCCCATTCCTGAAACTCTGTTTAATGAAACCTCATTAGATGATCTGACACTTCTCATTCCCAGACTTCTCTCTTACTGTTGTCACAGTGCAGCTTAAGAACTTCCAGAACTGGTGAGTTTAACACGGACACTCTTCCCATACTTCTGCAAACTGCTCTACCTTTCAACAAGTACTTAAAAAAATGTCCTGGTTGTTATTTCCTTCTTATCTTCTCCCCAGACTTTGCTGAAAACTTCTGTTTTGCAGCAGCCACAGTATTGCCCAGTGCAGCATCTTCCTGGCACTCTTGTCTCTACAAGCTCCTGGAACACATTCCTTCAGATTTTTTCAAGTTTTAAATTAGATGTGTTTATAGTTCCAAATCATTCCGTTGCTTACCTGAATCTGCTATGATAATTAATTTTTCCTGTTGAAAACTTCAGGGCTCGTGGGATATGATTGGAATTGTATTGTCTGGAAGCCAGTGCAGAGCAGAAATGACAGGGCAACACCTTATGGAAATGAAATATTATAGGGAATCTACGCAACACTGAGGCAAAAACAAGGAAAGAGGCTTGAGAGCAAGGAAATAGGGAGCCCTGAAGAAGAAACCTTACAGAAAGAGGAGTTTGGTCACTCAAAAGTGGGGTGTGATAATCTACTATTTGCATGGCTGTCTGTATCATAAATAGTTGTGTTTAAGTAACTGTTTCCCAATTCCTCTAACATTATGCCTCCTCTCCAACTCTTGCTCCATATAGTTTTTTTTAATTAGCAGGATGGAAATTGTATAGCTATTGTACAACTTTAACATCATCAGAAATCTCTGTTGCTCAACATAAATTTGTTCTGAGGGTCCCAGACTGCAGTATGTGATGAGAGATGTGATCTGTCTGGGGAATCCAAACCATGGGAAAAGAAAATAGGAAAACTAAAACTCCTAAAAACATGAACAGCTTTTCCAAATCATAGTTTTGGTCTGATTTTTTTTTTTTTTTCACCTAACAGTTTGTTTTCTTCATGGTTTACATTATTTTTTTGACATTCTAATCCAAGTGTGTATCTGTGTGCAAAAATATAGGAACTATCTTCACCTCCTTTCTTTCTCCCATTCCCTGTTCTGCTCTTGCAGATTGTTATGCAGTTTATTCCTTCTTAAACTCTTAAATAAGAATTTAATAGATTTCCAAAATAATTACATTTGATAAGTAACAACAATTATTTTGTGTGTTAATGGCTTTCTGATTTATGTAGTTCTAAGCCTTTTTTGTTATCAAGCTCTTCAAGGTCTGAAGAGTTACTTTGAAAATCCTGAAAGGTTTTGGTGTAAATCCTCAGTTCCAGAAGCAAGGGCCATGTGCAAAACACTAAATTTTGATCACAAGTTGCACAGGAATATTTGTGCAATATATAGTAACTAAAGCCTGAACACTCCAATGCTTTCGTACCTCAAAAAATACAGGGAATTTGTTTTTTTAGCTATTAGTTTGGGTTTTTTCAGCTACTAATCAATTTGAAGTCTGGTGAAGAAATAGGAAAGGGAGAGAATTTCGGGTACCATACAAAAGTACCAAGACATTTTGAGATTAAATCTACCAGAATGTTTGGATGTCAGATTCTAGTTCAAAGATGAACATCATTATGGTGACTTTTACGGGTAGAGGCTTAATGATTTTTAGGACTTTGTGTGTTTCTGTTTCCAAAAGGGATATAAAATGCTAAATTAAAACTGTGAGATGCTTTACAAAACATCTATGTTCTCTTGGGGATTTTTTTCCTATCTCCCGTTATATCACACTGTTTCCTTTCTTGGTAAAAGTTTCTTCTGTATCCCTGGTCTTTTCTATGGCAGTTTATCTTAATACTATGAGATCAGCTGTCAAACATTGTTTGGAATGTCAAGATAAATGGTCTTCCTGCCCTTTATTGATTAATTCATCACTACAGCGGACAATAGCCAATATGCACATCATTTAACTATTTACTTCTAATATTGATGAAATATAAATTAAAAGCTAGAGACAATGCCAAGGAGGAGAATATTCATGAAACAAAGCCAGGAAACTTAGAAGAAAAACTTTGACTTGATTTTTAAAAAATCCATATTTAAGGAAGAAGAGAGCAGACTGCAAAGAAAGTTTTGCCTTAAACAACCAGGCTTCTCCCTTCCCAAGAGAGATGTTAAATTTTTGAAGTGCTGCATGCAAATTTGATATTTAAAAGTGTTTTTGCTTCTTCAGCTAGTCAAGGTGTTCCTGTTGAAATTAAAAAAAAAATTATTATTATTTTTTTTTAGGATTAAAAAGGTTAATGTTTTTATTCTTTGAAAAAAGATAGTCCCAAAAGAATTTTTGATTTCCATAGAATGGAGAGATACTATCAGGCGACTCACCTGAATGTGTGCTGGTGTGGAGAATCACTATAGATAGATAAAGGGGTCATGTGTAAATACACCAGAGACATATGTATACATTTTATGTGGTCTTAGATTAAGACACTAGCATTTATCTTTTTAGATTTTATCCTAAAATACTTAACTGGATAAAAATTGCTTGTGATACAGCACCGGACTTCATAAATGTGCTCTTACTGAACTTTTGGGTAACATTACTTGGTTTGATTAATAGCTAAACACACCACATTAGATTAGTAGTTAAATTGCTATTATGTATCATAAATTCACACCATCAAAATACTTTGCAGATTGTAATTAATTCTCAAAATGGTCTGGTGAAAGAGATAGCAGTATTCTGTCCATCAAGAAAATTATTGTTTTACAGAGCAGGAAAAATTCCTCCAAGGGATGTTTTAGAGCAGAAGATTCAGGAGTGCATGTGAATGTTGAACTCCAGGTACACAAGTTATCACAGACCTTCTCTGGTGTGGTGGCAGCATTAACTGAATTTTGAAATTAAGAACTGATTTTGAATTAATCTATGCAGAGCTTATGTTTTGCCTGATGCCTGCTTATTATATGAACATCTGCCATATGATTGTGGGATAACGCTATATGAATATATGATTCTTCTCCTGTTCTGCTCTCCAAGTATTTTGCAAGAAGCCATAGAGAATCTATATGTTTCTGGCTTAGTGACAAGGGATCCTATTCAGAACTGCAGGGAACACACCAGAAATAGAAAAGATATGTGATAGGCTTGGTGAAATTCTCATATACAGGTATGGTAGGAAATTCAACTGATTTGCCTGCACCTTTGTCAGTCAAACAAATGCATGACAGTGCTGTTTCTTTAATCACTTTAAAGTTTATTTTATGCAGAGCAACCTCTGACAGACCTTTGGAATGACCCCAGATATGTCTGTGATCTTAGTTTGTGTTTCTGATGCAACCATATCAAAAGTATCTGAAAGTTAGGTGATCAGGAGCTGCACCCAGAGCAGCTCATCCAACCAGTGCAGACAAGGGAACACTGACCCTCTGTCCTACAGACCAGGCCTATGAATATGGGGGTCACAGGGCTTCAAAATCAGAGACCACTATTCTCCAGACACCTGATAAATTGTAGGGAATTGCAGTACACAATGGGTTAGTATATTTTAGTTGAATACATGCTCTAAGAAATCTGGGCATTTCTCCATTTCAGATCTATTTGGCTTAGAGCCTCTGGATGGAGCATAACCTCCTTCTTCTCTTTCCTTCAAAATCAACCCAGGTCAATGCTTGCTTTGTGGAGGTTAAATTGCACACTTTAGTTCCCTCCCCTGAATTGAAGGCAGTTCTAGACACAAAAGGAAAAGCTATAAAACACGATAAAGAGAAAATATGAAACACATTATTTGTCTTAAAAACATTTTTAATATGTAAACAATGCGGAGGCTGTTGCGAAGAGTGGCTGCTAGTCTGACAGTTAACCTCTGAGGTCACAGATTCTTCCCAGGTTTCCTGCTAAAACATGCACGGGTTAGAAAGGAGTTCTTTGAGTTCTTAGCATATAATGCTCCATTGCTTCAGATTTCTGTATTTGGTGGGATGCTTTGGTGCTCTGAGCAAGTCCCACACCTGGTGGTTTGGCACTCTGTATTGCTGTGCTGAAGTGAGGGAAATGGTGATTTTTAAGGACTCCATAAAAAGGCCTCTTTTCAGTCTTACTGAACCGCTGTATATTTGAAGGGCTTGAAATTTGTCACTTTCAGGATGCAGCGTTTTCTAAAATGGTCAGTGACACCTTAGACAGCCTTTCCTTTTGCAGTGAATTCCCGGGACTTTGCCCTTTATGAGAAATGGTTGTGCCTGAAGTGCTCATTCAGGAGCTACTCCAAGTAGCACATGTGCTGGGAGGGAAGACAGGGTAGGAAGTGGAATAAGTCTGCTCTATAACTTATGGTTTGTAGCAGCCTGTTTCCAGAAATTGGTGGTATTCTTACCTCTTCAGTTGCACATAAGATAATTTGCTGTCCTTCACATGTTTCTGTCTTGCCAGTTCCAGTTTTGGGAGAAAGCTTGTGGCAGTAAATGTGAGGAAAAAATAATGAGTTCAAGATTTGTGTCTTAACTATCTCCAGGGGTGGTGACTCAGCTGCTTCCTTGGGCATCCTATTCCAATGCTTGATAACCCACTAAGATGGAAAAGAACTGAGATGTCAAAAAAGAGGGATTAAATGTGGAAACAGGTAAACCCGCTCCATTTTCCAAGCCATGTAATCAATACTACTTCTTAATGCGTGTCAGTCAGATATTTTTTCTGTGCTATTCATCTTTTCAAACATCTGCATAGCCATTTTGGGACTTGATTTTTAGGAGAGTGACCATTACAGTAGTCTCAGGGACAGCTAAACAGTTGGGGGAATCAAACAGCACTCATCAAACCCTCATCAGAGTCTCCCCTCACCATCCCCAGAGGAACCTGAGGGAAGACTACAACCATTCTGCTAAGTTTCTGTCATCTGGGATTCCACCCCAGTGAAGGAATTAATTATCCTCTGTGGACATCCATCTTGTTTCTACAGAGGGAAGTTGCTGGAACACAGCCCAGAATTTGGGCCAGTGTATCAATTTAGACATAAACATTAACATAGAGATGAAAAGGCAAAACTCATTCCTCCTGTCAGACCACTGAAGCCTATGGAAATGCGAAGGGATTCAACTGATCTAAGAGTTGCACTGGGGAGAGGAAAAGCTACCAAAATTGAAGATGAAAGCAAAAATCCTCTCTGGGCTTCCTTTTTAGATGTTTCCTTTACTCTTTCAAAAATCTTTAAATCTTTCTCTTTTGTGGCTAGATCAGTCACAAATAACTGTGCTTACCATTTCTGTTGCAACCAAAGTATTTGAAGGAGCTCCCTTAGCCATTTTGTCTGGTGAAGGGGTTATTTTGGTGACAGAAATATCCTGTTTTCCAGGTAAGAAATTTAAGAAGTTGCTAATAAGTCATCAGCAACTAAATAGGCTCCATCTGTACTGTTCTGCTGCTGGTAAATTTGTTTGCAGTATCTGTAGGAGTGGTGGATGGATGTTATTTGTCAGTCAGTGGGACAGAAGTGTGAATGACTGCAGGAAAAAACAGTATAGGAGAGAAAATCCAGTGTTAGATTGTTCACACAATAGCTCTGTCTTCTGTGTTTGGTTAGAAAAATAGGACTGGTCTGCTTCTCTTTCCTGTCAAAAGCCTAAGAACTGGCTGGGGTTTAGTGTTGCCCAATCTGAAGATCAGAGAAGACCTGCTAAAGGCAAAAATAATGGATGAAGCCTGGGGTCTGTTACTGCTTTGAACACTAAGTGAAAGCAAATGGCATTGTCGTAATAAGTTTGGGAGGCTATCTTATGCTTTATTTAATGGCAGTCAACTATCAATGCTATTTTGGTACATTCTGAAGTACGCAAGGGACTAGATCATGGACTTGCATGGATTGGAAAATGTGGACTTATATCTTTTGTGTTCATGGCTTATAGTTTGGAATTTGTGCTTTAAGTGCAAATCTGGCTTCTTCTAAGTGCAGAAAATTTTGGATGATAAGTTTGAACAATGCTGGAAATTTGGTAGTCTTTTTAATCCTTAGATACAGGAAGAATTCTTAGAGAAAATAGAATGTAATACCTTAAAAGTAGCAGGTTAAACATATGTTCCTTGATTCATACCATGGTCTGACTGTAGTGCATATAAGCTTTTAAAATCAGAGGTAATATGCTGGATCATAAATCCTGTTCTTGAGTATTGATGTCAATGGAAGACAGAATCTGAACCACTCTACCAGACTTGTAAGAAGGAAAAATGAATAATGAAATGAAAGTAATGTCTCCTTGGGTTGGCTGTAGATCTCTCTGTAAACCATGTGTCTCCTGAAATGATTTGTATGAGGTATTATGGTGTTTTGTGGATTAAAAAACCACAAAAGGAGACCAGAATAGTTAGAGGTGGGTTTCTGAGTTCATCTGACTGACTTGACGTGGATTTGTTTCGCAGATATAGAAGAATCCACAGAAATCTACACATTGGAGGAAATCACTGCAGAAGTTCCTGTTGGCCAACTATCAGTAGAACCAGTCTAAATCAGGGATTCCCTCCAACTCTTAAGGGCTTGTTAACAAGACAGTCTTCTCTACTGAGTCCTTCCTGCTCAGGTTTGACCTCTCAAGCTGAGTATCAGGTTGTACCTGTGAGCAAGGCTCTCTCTGTGCTCCAGCGACATTGCAGCCCGAACTCGTGCTTCCTACTGGCACAACAAATGTCTGTTGTCAACCAGAGATATTTTTATACCTGAGCCACTGTATATGCAGCTCACATGTTGTGCTTAATGTTCTGGTCAGAAATCCTTTAAATTACTATAATTAAAGTATAAAACCATTGTGGCAGCTTTGCTTTGGTTGCCTAGACAAAACCCAAAGCAAAAACATGAGCTGAGGGACATCTCAGCTCCTGGGAAAGGAGGTGATCTACCACAGTTGTTCCCTGAACAGAACAGACATTTAGCTATGGATTTGAGGAGATTTGAAGCATGAGAGGTGTCTGCTGCTTTATGTTTCCATCTCTTGAGACAATTTCATGCCTCTCTGCCTGCAAGATTCTGGATGCACATCTGAGCACTGTGTCTGGATGTTCTGAGGCTCTTTATAACCCTGAGAACCTAGTGAATAAAGGAAGGAAACAACATATATCTCATGAATGAAGTGGCTAAACAGCACTTGTGAGTCATGATATGAAAGGAAATAATTTGAATTAGGTGAGATGTGCATGGCAGCGTAACGGAAAGAGAGTCTTCTCATTTTCATCAGCTAATAATCAAAACATTTTGACACAACTTCCAAAGGAGGCCAAAAATATGGAAACAATTATTTAGAGAAGAATACAGCAAAATGATGTATATGCTTGTATTTTGCATCTTAAGGTAAACTGTACTTTTTGGTTTCCAGATGGATATCCAAGGCAAGTAT
The DNA here is from genome assembly GCA_013400975.1 of Atrichornis clamosus. Lineage (NCBI taxonomy): Eukaryota > Metazoa > Chordata > Aves > Passeriformes > Menuridae > Atrichornis > Atrichornis clamosus. The sequence goes on along the minus strand of WBMZ01007841.1, from coordinate 21,555 downwards.
ATTGACCCAGGAAAAAAGAAAGCAAGACCTCTGAATGATGTAAACAATCTTATATGCAGAAATATATGATTTTTTTTAGTCACATATTTATTTACCCTGTTAATTCCAGTGCTTAATAATTGTGTTGTGCAATTGAAGAGCAGAAAAAATGTTCTTGTCATATACATAAAGAAGCTTTCTTACAAGTCAAAATGTGCATTATTTCTTTGATGTAATATTTGGCAGCCATTTTGACCTTGTTCTTTCTGCTACAGGGTTTCAATGTCAATGGCAACATTGTGCAAATAACAGATTTTAAATATGAATTAGTTTTTTATTCAAAGCAGTGTCACCTGCCAAGTTCGAGGTTTAAAAAATCCCAGACGTAATTTTTTATCTGAGTAAAAAGAAAGCATCTTAAACTATGTTGTGATCTAGTAACTTATAGGATGTCAGAATCCTATTTTGTCATACTTGGCAAAGATCTCTCCAGACTCAGACCAAACAAAGAAAACTGCCCTGAAAAAACTTTTTCCAAAACTATGAATTAGAATTGGATTTTTATAAATACATAAAGTCATATGAACATTGAATTACTGCTGTTTTCTTATTAATAATTTTTCATCATTTTTGCTTGTTCGTCATTCACTCGTTTGCAAAAACATTTGCTAAATGAATATGGCTTTGAGTGGACTTCGAGTGGAGGAGGACAGATGGATTATGTGTTACTGCTAATTTAAAATGACACTCTGCAGACAAAATACCATCAATGCAAAGATGTAATTCATATTCCTCCAAGGAACTGAACACAGCCCTCAAAGTTAAAGTTCAGTTACTTTTGTTGCCAGTCCATATAATATACTTAGTTGGTTGGTGAGTCCACACTTTTTCTCTTCCTAAGTTGTGGACCTTAATAAGAAATATTTGAACATATTAGATATCTACAAGAAAAGGCAAACATCTACGTACAGCAGCAGCCTTGTGTTAATGTTGTAAATCGTGGGGATGAAGAAAACGTTGTAACAAAGAGCAAGGAATCTCTTCTTTTTGCAGAATATCAGATCTAATTTTCTTGTAAAATTACCTGAATCAGCAAATCAGACACCGAAGTCTTATGTCCACAGAACAAAAATGACATGGTAGTCAAAATACTAGTATGGCAATAGAAGTTAGAAAGAGTCTAACACATAAGAATGCAATAAGAAATTATAAAGCATGATAAAATACAGAAACAAGGTACACAATGGGTGCCAAGAAAGCATCCTGCATACACTTTCAGAGTAAGACCAAGGACAGAGCTGGTCCACTGCTCAAAGAGGAAGAAAAGCTAAAAATAGATGCTATCAAGATGGTTAAAGAATTTAATGAATTTTTGCTTCAGTCTTCACTAAGTATAAGAAAGCTAGCATGGTATCAACAGCAAAGGGAGAAGTTTTCAGGTTGGAGAAGGAAGGAAGAAAGAAAAAAAGGAAAAGATAAGCTGATAATCAAATTAGATCGATTTTCAAATCATCTGTGAGTGCCAGACTTCCTCCATGAGCACTTAGGTAACTCGATGAGAAGTGTCAGCATCAACAGTGGTTGGCTCTGAGAGCTTGCATAATCCAGATCCAGAAGACTTCTGAAAGACCACAACAGTTCATAAACTCGTTGCTGCTGACTTCTCCCCTTTATTCTCAGCTGGAAAGGGTATTCTGACATCTCTCCAGGAAGTTTTTCCCCCTCATTTGCAAATAAAGTGGATTTTGGTTTCCAGCCAGCCCTTCTCACTGTCTCTAGAATAATCCAATTGCACTTGCCCAGTTGAGCTTGATAGGAGTCAATTGCACCTCATTATCTCTGCTCAGAAAAGTTCACCAAATTCTAGGACAGTGTTTGTTTTGGCAGTGGGTGTTTTTTATAAGAGCAGGGACATGACAGCACCAATCCTGAGGACACCAACCTTCATGTACAGTCAGTCATGTTTCACAACGTGCCAAAGAAAATAATTTACTTGAAATGATTGGTAGGTAGCATGCAGACTTGCTTCCAAATAACTCTGCTATTTGGTTGTTTCCCTGCAATAAGCAGTACATTTATCTGTGAAAACAATACATGGGATAAAAAGCATCATAATGATTTATTTTGCTTGTTTGCACAAAGCAGACTCCCACTTAATATATTCCTCTTGATAGTTCAGGAATGCCCTGTGCATATATTAATTAATATAGAGGAGTGTTTTTTGCAGTTTGTCACTTTTTCAGTGTACCCTGATAACTTAGGGTTCCAGTAGCTTTATAAGATATTTTGCTTAACATCCTTTACTTCTTATATACTTTTGATTTTCCTGTAACCTTCTGTACACCTGCTTGTGGTAAAATTGAGCTGTGTTTTTCCTCTTTTCCTGGGGTGCATTAGGAAGAGCATTGCCAGCAGGCAGAGACAGGTGGTCCTGCCCCTCTGCTCAGCCCTGATCAGGCCACATCTGGAGTGCTCTGCCCAGTTCTGGGCTTCTCAGGACGTGGGAGACCTGGAGCTCCTGGAGCAGGTCCAGCAGAGGGTGAGAAAGATGATGAAGGGACTCATTTTCCTCTCATGAGGAAAATCTGAGGGAGCTGGGGCTGTTCAGCCTCAAGAAGAGATGGCTGAGAGGAGGCTTCACCACTGTCTGTCAGTACCTGCAGGGAGGGTGCCAAGAGGATGGAGCAGACTCTGCTCCGTGGTGCCAGGTAGAAGGACAAGAGGCAACGGGCAGAACCAGATGCACAGGAAGTTCCACATGAACATGAGGAAAAACCTCTTTACTTTGCAGATGATAGTGCCCCGAAACAGATTTCCCAGAGAGGGTGTGGAGTCTTTCTCACTGGACATAATAAAAAAATGTCTGGACACAATCCTGTGCTCTAGAGTGACCCTCATTGAGCATGGATGTTGGATCAGATGACCCACTGTGGCCCCTTCCAACTTGACTCATTCTGTTATTCTCTGAACGGTGATGACATTTTTGTTACAACACATAATTAATACATTTTACCAGTGCAAAAATGACTGTTATGCAAAAAAATGTATGTGCAAAAAAATGACTGTTATGGTTGACGAGTATCTGCAGGTACACTAAATAACTCAAAAGTCTGTACATAAACTGTAAAACTCTTCATTGCATACCTATGAAATTAATGATTCAGAAAAGGATGAAAGTCGTATTTGTAATCAATAGCAGCAGTTTATACTGTTGTGCTTTGGGGCACAAGGCAGACACTGGGTGGTGGCTGTCTCTTCCGGGGATGGCTTGGATCTGGCTTGATTTAATTTCTGGTAATAGGTTTTAGTACCACAACTGGGGTAAAACTGAGCCCTGCTGTCACTGGTGAAAGCTGTTTCTGCAGTGTGTCAGTGCCAGAGGATGGCTTGGAAGAGATCTTTAATGAACTCTACATAGTAGTACAAAATGGTGGAAGAAGCTTTGTCCTGTAGAGACCAGGATTTGCTCCTTCAGTATAATGAATGTTCTGCTTTTTACTTTGTGCAACTGTTTAAGGTGTTCTTTGGACTCTGATGTATGATGGCATGTTTCAACCCAGACATCAACACGGTTCTTATATGAAAAATTCTACAGGTAATGAGCACATATGTATATCCTTATGGCACTGATGGTCAAGTCTTCAGTTTTCCTGTTTCTTTTGTCCCCTTCCTTCCTGACATTTTAAATAATTGTTTTCCTAACTATATATTTGGAGTCACCTACTTGTTGAAGTTTTGCTTCCCTGCTTACTGTGGATAATGACAGTCCATTAAACTATCCTTCTATTACCTTCCATATGAGACAGTTGGCTGTTGAGCTGAAATGGGGAAGAGGTGGTGGAATTAAAACCTAGCCTTAATATTTTAAGGAGAAAAAAAGGAAATAGTAAGGAAAGTGCCATTACAACATTATTTCTTGTCTATTTTTATTGACTTTTGAAGATGTGCTCTTAAAAATGCTGATAAATGTAAAGGATCTAGTAGTTTTTACTTTGATCCCAAATAGTTCTAACTAAAAATATAGAAATTGCTGTTAGCTGCATGCTATTAATAAAATTTCTGCATTCAGTGTCCAAAAAACTCCCAACCTACTTTATAATAAATTAAATACAATTAAACAGAAATATTTAGAGTTCCTATTTATTACATTTTGGTGATGTTTTTTGACAACGTTACACATTTTTCTTATCGCTCCTTGAATAGATTATGTTTATTCTGCAGGCCAGAATAAATTAGCTCTGAGGTGGTACTACCTGATTTAGCCTTTTTAAAACAAGTTTAATATGTCTATTTTTCACATATCTCGATTGCAGGTGTATGCAGAATAAAAGCTTCCGTCATTGTGTCCTTTTTAATGCATTTTCTCTGCTATAGTGGTGTATTCTGTCTGCAGTAGATAGCTCTGGAGCGGGAATTCTAAATTCCTGGGGGTTTGCTCTAATGTTAAAAAATTGGTTTTATTTGCTTGCTTTTTCATACCAACTGTGTAATGCCTCTGAGCATTTTGAATGGATGTATCCTGTGAGTCTTTATTGCTGTAAGCCTAGTGCTAGCCAGGATGCTTTTAATATCTTCATTAGTGATGTAAACAAAGGGATCAAGTGCATCCTGAGCAAGCAGGTCTAGTGGAAGATGTCCCTCTCCACAGCAGGGGGATTGAAAAGAGATGCTCTTTAAGGTCCTTTCCAACCCAAACCATTCCATTATTATTTGAGTCAGATATTGGTGAGATACCATTCTGATTATTCGGTGAAGTGAGCCTGTGTGTGGGGAGGGATAGGTGAAGAAAGTCAGTGAAGTTAAATTAAGCACATGTTTAACCAAGACATATTTAATCACCAGTAAAGTTGCTTCAGGCTTTATTGGCCACCATGTACCTAAACTGCACTCCAGCAGCTGAACCTGGGTTGTCTGATGGCTTCTCCTATTGTGATGGTTAAAGATCTTGTTTAAAATGATCCATTTCTTCTTGTCACTTGATTTAAAGGTTGACTTTGGCTTCAAAATTAGTCCCATATGTTTTGAAATACGAGCCTGAAAGCAGTTTGAAAGCCCATGTAAATTTGGTACCAGGTTGCTCACCTTTGACAGGGAGAGGCCACAGAGTGCAGTAAACAGTGCTGAAATGTGGCTGCGTGTGACAGGAGTTGCTGTACTGTAATTCTAAGTTATGAGACCCAGTGACAAACAATGTGGCCTACACTGAGTCTGCCTAATCCAACTTTGTTCCCCAAAGTGGGTCTTTAAACTTACAATTTCACTGTTCATAAATAACATACACAATGTAAGCAGAGGCCAATGCCTGATACATGGCATATGTTATATTACACATAGCTCTTTTACTGCTGCCCTTAATGTTGCCCAATAAGCATTTATAAGACAGTCTAATAATGGGAAACATTTTTCATTAGTCTAAATGCTTGCTTTTTAAACAATTGATGTTCCAGTCCTTATGTTTTAGCCTCTTCTTTTCTGGTGGTTAGTAGGTGCTAGCCACCTAAATGGAATTGTGTCTGTTTACTTCAGGATAAGTTTATGCTACACTGGTAGGTGTTTCTCTTGTCATTAGAACGTGAGTACTTAGGTTTTTATCTGATGCAATAAAAGTATTAGTAGTCGTAGCTTTTAATTATGAGCACTTCCTGTATTATTGGTATGTGAGAAATAATTTAGATAACTGTTCTATGAAAATCAAGAAGACAATTAAGGAGAAAATGAAGAATAACAACTCTTGCCTTTGTTTTAAGGTTTGTGACGTCATTCTCCAGAAAAGAGTAAAAGGATGTCACAGCAGCCTGAATTCTCTCATTAAGCTGAACAATTCAATGCCAGTGACAAAATTCAGAGAGTAACAGGAAGATCCGTAGGGATTACTGGAGGACAGGTAAACATAGCTTATGCTGTAAAATTTCTCTATAAAAGAATTTTATTAGTGTTTTAGAGACGAGCTCAGGACCTTGTTCTTCTTGATACCTCTTCTTCCTAGGAAATATATAATGGTTTTTGTTTGTATCCATCCAGTGGAAAAGTGATCATTCAGAAAACAGCACAATAGAGGGGGTTGAATGTTCATATGGCAGAATTTGTAATTTCCTCATCTGTGTGAAATCTGAACAGGGGAAAAATTTGTCTTGTTCCTGTTTCTGGAAAGATCAATATTGAAACACATATTTTTGTCTTTAAGACATGGATACAGCAACATGGAAATAGCTCTGGTGAGACAGGGGCTAGAGAAACAGCATTTCCTGGACCAGGAATTTTGGTACTCACAGATACTTGTAACAATTGATAGACTAAAAAGATATGATAAATATGATAGCAAAGAACACTGCTGTAAAGGTAAACTTGCAGCCCATCTGTCACAGAGTCACATTCTAAGTGCCAACAAATGCTCTTTCCTTCAGTTACTGAATCTTAAATTTGTTTGGTTTGGGGTTTGTTTGTTCTGTTTTGGGGGGTTTTTGCATCATTTTATAGTTGAATCCATGTCTTCTCAGCCAGAGGTAAGTTGGGGACACCTATGATTTGAAGACCACATATGAGGGAAAAGCCCAGATACACAACGAAGCAGACAGACTTTTCCCAAAAAGGAGACAAAAGAAGCTGGTTCCCTCTGTGTAGTTCTTCAGGAGTTAAATTTACCCTGACCTGAGGTTTTAAGTGGGATTTAAGTGCTGTCTGAGCCTTGAACTGATATGCTAGAGAGGTGAAGGGGAGGTTTTTGGGTTTTTTTTTCCCTTTTCCTGCACAAAAAGAAAGCAAAAGAAACAGTGTATTATAATTATTGTAGATGCCCAGAGGATACCATGTCTTTGAAAAGGCAATGATGAAGATGCCCTCTGCTGACATATTTTATAACTATTGTAAAGTATCTCTATTAGCAAATGTAATAATTTTGCCAGAGAAAACTTCCAAGAAAAATTAGAGTAAAATATTAGCTTGTTGAGAATGGGGTGACCGAGATACTTGCTAGGAAATGAGTCCCTGTTTTAGGCTATGAAATCAGTAGAGAGCCTGGCTGAACTTATTCCAGAAGTAAGAAGACTGTACTGCCTCACTGAACTATGATCCAAATGAATCAGCCACAGAAGTCTCCGTGTGTATTAAAACCCAAAAAGAACAGCAAAGTGAACAAATGATTTCCCTAAGTATCATTATCTCAAATGACTTTTTCTTCGAGGTGTAAGCAGAAGAACAAAGTGACTGTCATAAAATAATGAACAGAACTTAAGTTCAAAGTGACATAGAAAAACAGAGACTATTGTGGACCAAAGCAGGAGTATTAATAACTTGCCAGAAGGAAACCTATTCTTAGCCCTCATCTGAAAAAAAAGGATAGAAAGAGGTTCCAGTTCTAACCAGTGTTGAATATAAGATGAAAAATGTGAAATCTGTGGAAAGAATTTATAAACCCAAATGCTGGCTTTAAATTTAGTAATGGGCTGAAGAACCCAAACAATGAAGTGCAGTGTGCTTTGTAGCTGCTTATTTTCACTACGTTGCATAGGTAGAAGTCTCTGATTTCACCACACTTAATTTTCAAAGACCCCAGAGCCCCCTGTTTAATTTAGCAGACTTACAGGTTTTGAATAATATCTCATATAAAATATCTCCACGGAGCTTGGCTGTAGATGCACAAAAATGTTCAAAAACAGAATTTATACTTCTGAAATCAATAGTTATATTCACCAACTAATTACATTGCTCAAGATAATCTGTTTCCTCAACATGGAGGAGAATCACAAGGATATTTTTTGTTGATCTACATTTAATTTAATAAGCTGGCACCCCAAGGGTCCCCATAAATAGATGCTGAAAAATAAATCAGGGCTAATCCGAAGACTACTGAAAGGAATAGAAAGACTCTTGTTTTGTTTGACTGAAAGAGGTTTAGCAGTTGATCCAAATGCAAAAGTGAGATTTTTGTTGTTGCATTATAATTCACAAAAAAAATCTGGTTTTATGTAACCAGAATTTCAGTAGATGCCTGTGTCTTTGATACATGTATACATGGAACTATTTCTAATCTGTTGATTGATATTTCAGAAGTTGTGAATGACGCATCAGATGCTGTGCTGTTAGAAAACAGAAGTCTGCTGAGCCTCTTATTTTTATTGGGTCACATTGGTGATGTGGGAATACTTAGTATGTAAGACAAAATTTTGGTGAGCATTGTCCTGGCTCATAATTTAGTTTCCTGTTATATTCAGTTCATGTGGTGGTAGGAGAAAGCATAAGGTAACAGGGTAAGTGTTTAAATTTGCTGTACCTGTTTCCCTTGAACCTCCTTTTCACCATAAACTTCTTGCATGGAAATTCATGAATGAAATCACAGGAGAATGGACTTCATTGTCACATCTGATATGCTATATTTGAGCCCAATTTATTTTAAGCCACCTGGAAAACGTTCTTTGTATGACGGCATAACAACATTAATTGTAAAGTTAAGAGATCCTAGTGAAAATAGAGGGCCAATACTATTCTAGCAGTATTCCTTTACATTAATCAGAATTGTCTGAAGGATGAAGTTTGGTCCTATTTTTTTTTTTTTTTTAAAGATTCAAGGGAAGCTCTTATTCTTAAAGTGCACTTACCCAACATACACATTAGTTATATTTGCTTTTTTCTCCCCATCCTGACTCAATGAGCTAAATTGGATACTATTTTAATTCTTCAGGCTGCTTAATGTAGTTACATGAGAGATGTTTTTTAGTCTTTATCTTATTTTTAGGGATTTTTTTTTTAAATGTTGAGTTAAAACCTTTAAAGACTAAGGGAGTTGTGAAAAAATAGATTTTTAAAATAAAAGTAAATCATTTTTGTTTTTGAAAACAAAGAAACCTAGTATTGCAAGCCTTCTAGTTACCAATTTGCTCCAATGTCCACCTGTCCATCCATGAAAGAGTATTTGCACAGATTCCTCAAGCACTGTATAACAGAACATCAGAGATTTCTACTCATGGATTAGTATTTTTGGTGTGATGCAACTACCCCCTTATTGTCTATTAATCCCAGAAAGAGCTGGCAAATTTTCCTAATGTGATAATGGAAAGGTGTTGGGTGTGATTGTGTTTCAAATTAGGTGACGCCTATCAATGAGGTAATCTCTCAGGCACTGGAATTCCAAACAATCCCAGAGCTTGTGGGAAAAGTTTCTCCTAATGAGGCAACATTTCCAGCACTTGTCTGTGTGCAGGAAGTCCATCTAGCACGTGTGCCAGCATCCAGAGGTTCCAAACACAGCTGTGTATTATAGCATCTGGTTTTAAGAATAAGTAACAACTGTGTTTTAAATATTGTCCCAGACTGATTATGTCATGTGCATATACACTGCTGTGCTGCTAGCCTGAGTAAAAGCACATGGAGCAGCTACCAGTGCTGAATTGTGTGCCAGATATCCACACACCTATCCATGTGACGTGGCTGGTGACACATTTGTTAAATGCCAAGGCAGGTGCTACCATGATACCTTTCCATTTGTGAAGTTCTTGGGTCTTTGGAGGCCATATGATGAGTTGATGTCAGAATTCTTTGCTGCCCTTGTGAAAATTTCCCTCTATTTTAAAATTTGATGTGATTTCAGCTGTAAATAGGGAGTAAATTCTTCCTGAATTATGGGTAAATGAAATGCTCTAAAAATGTCTTCAGCAAACTGATAAATAGGCAAAACAATATTACAGACTTATCTTTATATGTGCTCAGGAAATTGGCTATCAAGCTGAATTCCCACTGCTACTGCCCTTTGAAGATTCATGTTATAAAGCTAAATCACCCTTAAACTCACACAAGGAATGTAAATGCAATTTGTTACCTCTACTATCCCACAGGTTTACTTGTTATGCTCCATCATCTTTAATCAAAACAAGTGGTTAAGTTTAAATATAATCAGTTGTGATCCCTGGACTGATTTTTTAAAGAGCCCAAATAGTATCTGATTGAGAGGCAATGACATTTGAATCTTAGAAAATCCTTTACTCCTTGATCCTTCTTTTGTATTCATGACAAGGAAACATGAATTCAGCTTTTTTTTTTTTTGACTACCAAAGGGATAAAAGGCTGTACATGCTTATTAAAAAAAATAGGAATTCTAGCTACTTTTCATTAATTTCAGGCCAAGGACAGTGGGACAGCTGTTGCAGGTAATTTTGTCCTTTAGAAAATGGAGTGGGATATAGAAGTTGGTGAGTAGAATTTAGACAGAAGTCCTGTTCAGTGCTCAAGGAAGGCACACTATAATTTTGTAGAGTGCAGGTAGTTTCACTTGCTTTTGTGGGCATGAAAAAATGACTTATTTTTGCAAAGATTCTCCTAAAAGAAAAGAACGTCTTGGATAACAAAGGTTTTTTCTAGGGATTTTTATCATAGCCATGCACTGAGCCTTTCACTTGGCCTATATCAGAGCAGTCTTACGCTGTGCTAACTTGTGCAAGTTGTTAAATACTCCTTGGAGATAAGAGTCATTGGGATTTTCTGGATTGGAGGAAACTTTGGCCACTTTTACTTTCCTTTGGTTGTACACTACTCCACCCTAAAACAATGATGAGCCTCTTGTGCCTGGTTATATTGACTGTAAGACCTTTTATGTCAAGCAGTTACAAAATTGTCGTAGTGTAACCCCAAATTGGGGCTATTTCACTGAGATAATCTTTGATAATTGACATAACACCTGTTTGCTCTCACTAGAGTCAACAGTTGCATAAGGTTCCAATTACTTCAGAATTTGGCCCCAAGTTTCTGGGAAAATGGTGACTATTTATGTATAAACTGCTGTACGTTTGTTCATGGCCAGTGTGCCTGAAATATGTTGAAATGTGTTTTTCTTGAAAATCACACTGGAAAGTATTGGTGACTCCTTTTTTTGACTATTGCATGCTGGAGAGACCTGTGAGGGACATGCTGTGGAGGAGGCCAGCAGAGAGAACTGCAGTGAGGTTTGCTCAGGGAATGGATGATGCATCAGCTTTCGCTCTGCCCTTCTTGAGGGATCAAAGTTGCTTGGGAAGCTTGTTACTTTTTCAAAGTTGCCAGTTCTGTGGGTTTCCTGTGGAATTGGACTAGTTTTTAGCAACAGCTGTGGCTAATTTTCAGGAGCCAGAAGTAGCCATCTGGGGGGCTTTTAAAAATGCTGACAGAGTGCTTTGTCTGTCTAGTTGGTGCAGTGATTTCCACTGTAAATTCTGATTATGTCTCTCAGAGCTGATGAGAGGTGGTGAGCCAGGACCGTGCTTGACTCTTCTGTCATGGGCACTGGAAACTCTTCAAGAACAGCGTTTCCAGGACCGTGCTTGACTCTTCTGTCATGGGCACTGGAAACTCTTCAAGAACAGCGTTTCCAAGTGCCAGTGACAAGCACAGATGATTGTCTGAAGTGCTGAGGGATTTTATAAAGTCCTCTAGTCAGTACAGCCCTACAGAAATAAAGTGGGACTTTAATGCTTAGCTTGCTTGTAAGTGTTACCAGCTAAAGGGGGCTACTATAGAACCCCAAGCTCTAACAGCTTAAGAGCATTTACCACTCCAGGTGAGAGGCCTCACCACTAATAGAAGAAGACAACCCTAGTAAATATTTAGGTACTTTTAACAGTTTCATTCAGGATTATTAGTCATCTGAGATGGACTACAAGAACCACTATGGTACAGTGTGTGTATATGAATGATTGATGCAAATATGAGGAGGTAAAGAGGAATACTAGACTTGCTCTATGTTGAAATGGCAAATACAGTGGATTCCTCCTACACCAGAGTGAAAGTAATATGGCAGGACAGGATAGAGGGAAGTGGGTTTGGAAAATGTTCTCTTCTTTGTGGCTGGCAGTAGTCCTTCCAAGTAGTCCTTCCAAGTCCTTCTGCTTGGAAAGCTTAGAGAGGAGACATGAAAAGGTGGAATAGCATTCAGGATTTCCTAAATGTGACTGTTGAGTAGCAGCAACAACAGTAACCACAGCTATAAATACCTGTCTCCAAACTTGCCCTCTGCAGGTAATTAGAATCTGGGGAACACAGAAACATTCTGCATGCTTTCTTCTCAAATCTTAAAAAAGAACAGTTTGCTTTCAGTGGCATTCCTATTCCCATTGTGTTGGATTTCCCTAATTATTCATCGCATTTTGTTCTTCGTAGGGATGCTCATAGGAAATCTGTTTGAAAAACAGTACAAGCAAGTACACGCAAGTAAAGAATACTGTGAGTCCATTGCTACCTGCATAATCCACGTGGCATAAACTGCATCTGCGATCACAGCACTGGCAGAAAACTACAGACCAAGAGATGCTGGAATGTTTTATAAGGGGTGAGATATCACTGCATGTACAAGAGATGAAATTGTTGAAGTTCCTTGATTAGTGCTCTTGCTGCATGATTTAATGAAGTAAAAATAAGTCTGTCTAAAACTAGATAGAAATAAATAATGGTTTGGTGCAAAATAACTTTCCAAAGTACAATGGAAATAAATTGAATTAGGAAGGAAAGGAAAAGAAAATGTTTCCCCAGTAGAGATAAAGCGCACAATTCTAGGGGTTATTTTCACATACTTCTGACTGTTAAATTTCATTTTCTTTGGCAGCTTTATCTGGTCCCTTCAGTAAAGCCTGCTAGAAGAAGTTCCTGTGCAGTGTGTATGTTTGAATTCTAGCAAGGCATCTTGAGACAGTTTGGCTGCCATGTGACAATATTTCAGACTGGTCTTTGATGAATTCCAGAGTGTTATATAAATATCTGGATACCAAATAAAGGTGTGAAGACACTTTGGAGAGCTGCAAAAATAAATCAGTGAGCATTTTGAGACATTCCCATCCATGGTGTCTCTGACTTCATACCTAGCAGAAGCAAAGGTCCTTTTTTTTCCTGTTTCCAGTTTGTTTGTTTGTACATCCTAAGAAATAAAGGAAAATACTTCAATCTTTGAGACAAACCAGTCTCTTCTTGATTCCTTAGCTGTGACCTGGGAAATAACTGTGCAAACACATCTTCTTGTTTTATGGTCTTTCATAGTGCCTGTGGCCTCACTGTTAGAATATAAAAGAAGTAAAGGCAAGATTTTACTCACTGTAGAGAAGCTTCTCTCTTTCTCTCCCTGAGCTTTTCTGAATGTGAGATTTTTAATGACATCACTGGTTATGAAGGAGAGTTTTCTAGAAGGGGTTGTGTAACACACTGAATTTGATCTTTAGTCCAAAATGTCAGGTGAAGCCTTGCTGGCAAGAAGCTTTCCATCTGAGGACCTGCTGTCAGTTCCCTCTTCCTTATCTTTCATGGCTGAAGCCTGGGTTGGGTAAACTTGTTCATGGGAAGTGAGACATGCCATCCAGAGATTTGAGGCAATTCTATCATTGTCCAGCTCACTGACTTTTTATTTGTCCCTTTCTCCCCCCATCCCCAAGTTGTTTTTATGTGGAAAGAAATTATATTATTTTTCTGATACAGCTGTAGTGATACCAGGATGGGATGTAGTATCATCAATTAGTTGGATGATTTTCATGGAACAGGAAGCTGATATATTTAAAAGGGCTATAAAACTAGGAACTGGCAAAGACAGTTTGGTATACTTGCACTGAATAACTCATCTGTACCTCCACCAACCTTGTCACTGCATCTCCTTCAGCTGCTGTGGGGGTCTCACATGTAGTCTTGGAGTGTGATGAGTCACACAAGGCACAGATTTGCTGTGTCCATATCATGTGGAATTAGTGTAGATTAGATAAATAAACTAAAGTAGCCCCCAGCACCGATGCATCTGTGTTTTGAATTAAAGCTTGGTTATTCCTTGCAGCTGCTTCACCTTTGTATGCTTCAGTTCCTGAACAGGCCTGCTGACAGCTTTAAAACAGCTTCACAGGAGGAAAATGACTGATGGCAGCACCAAAGCCATGCAAAGCTCTGTGATCCTTGTGGCAAATCGTGCTGCCTGTGACCCTCTTAAAAATAGAGAAGAGCTAGGAAATCAATCCCTAGGAAATAACCGAAGATACCTGGGGAAGGATGAACTCTCACGAAAGGGATCTTCGTGACATACTTGGGGGTAGCTTGCTGCAGGTCCTGCTTAAATCCTGCCCTATTTGCAGGGAGGATTTGCTCATGGGTTGAGGCAGATGCCTTCCATGTATATAGGTATCCTCTCTATAGATGGAGTCAATTTTGCAAGCCAGTTTGCTGCCCCCTGATTCTTCAATTGTACTGGTTGAACTACTGCATTTTTCCTTCTGCTCTCCAAATGATTTGCCCAAGGGAGGTGTGTATGGGTCCAGTACACTGATGAGTGGGACACAGCAGATGGAAAGTTGTAATTCAGTGGGAGCCTGCCCACTTTCACATACCACCAAATCACCAAAACCTTTTCCTTCTGCCAAGCACTTCCCCCTCAACCACGCTGTCTTTCCTACGTGTGTATTTTGTTTCAGTCTGTTGGCATTATTAGCAAAGAGTCATTCAGCATCTGCAGATTGATCGGGATCCACGAGAAGTGTATAAAAAGTATGTATGTTCAGTTACAGTGAAGCAGCGCTGTGCCTAGTGAAAATTAATAGAGTGAATCATCCTCTGAAAGATTTGAGGACGGTATGAGAATCCTTTGACATGATTATTTTAACATATGTGTAAAAGAAAGGAAAAAGAACACCACACTGTTAAGTTGATAACATGTTTACATTTAAATCTCTTGCAGAAGTGGCTGAATTTTCATATGGCTTTAAGATGCTCAAAAGAATGTTTTTGTTAATTAGATAGTATAGGGGTGTGAGGGGGAGGGAGTTTTTTTAAAGTGGGATCTGTTCCATTTTATAGCATTCTTCAGTAAACATTATTCCTGAGTCTGCTATGTGGGCAGCCTCATTAGAAAATAGAAAAGCACTCAAAGGTAGGATGTTCATATCTGTTTGTATCTGTATATACACATATATACCCCTTATATCTACATAAATCTCTCTTGGTCCAGTTATTGATAATAAGAATATTAATGTTCATTGAAGTGATTTGTTATTCATAATTCCTTACAGGTTTCTATGAGGTAAACAAAGGAGGAGGAAATAAGGTGATTAATAATGTGATTTTACAGGGATGGAAAATGGTTCAGAGCTCAAGAGATCTATTGTTACTGTCATCACAAGTAGATTTGCAAAAGGGCTTATTATTGTAAAAACACATTAAAAGAGGTGAAAGTTGTCTGGCTTCAGAAGTGCTGGTCACCTACTCATTGGCATTAGCTCACTTCCAAGGTTCTCCAAATTTTTTTTCAGGAATCATTGTTTCAGTTTTTTAGGATGTTATTATTTCAAGCTTCAATTCCTTGCTTGAATATATATTTCGAATATAGATTCCTTTTGAGACTGTGGCACCATTATCTTCAGCCTCTAAGTGCAAAACTTACATGAATTCATTTTTGTGGATGCTACAGTGTCCCTTCTATGTGTGCTGTGCAATTTAAAATAGTTGTGATGTTTATATGTGAATGCAAAGGTATCGAATGGTAGTGGTCATTGCTTCAATCTCCTTGAAGGAGTGTTGAGCAGCTGTAAAATGCCAGTTGTGCTTCTTAGGCATCTCACCAAGCTCAGGGGAGGAGCCTGGAAATGAACTTTCATTAATGAAATATGAGTCATTAGAATTATTGTGGTGTAGGTCATAGTTGTGAAGGAATTTTTAAATTTCTATCAAGAGGGCATTTGGTGATGCTTCTTTCTCAGTGAGGTCTAAATTCTCTTAAGGTTCTCTTTAGATTCTCCTATGAGAATTTAGAAAACAGGTTTTTAGGACAACTGCTGTAAAATTCCGTTATCTTTTTTTGACTGAACAAGAACATCCCCTTTTTCTTGTAATTGCTGCCTTAGTCTTAGCAGTTTAGAAACATACCCTATGCTTTTCTGCATAATCAGAAAGTTATAGGTATATATTGATATATAAGCTGTTGAACTATGCTATTAAGCAGGAAATGCTTTTCCTGTAATCCAGGTTTACCAGCTTTTCATAGATTAATGACCATCACATAATCAAGACTATTGATTCACTGTGTGTTTTTTTTTCTTGGATTTCTTGCTTCTTGGTGTGTTATACTACATTTGGTGCTGCAAAACATTGTTTAACTTTGCATGGGTGTTGACAGTAAAAAGTAGCCATTTTTTACTGCTTTGTGTGCTCAGACAGGGGATCCCCAATAGGTCCAGCTGCAGTGCTTTAAACCGGGCCCATCTCCAGCTGTCTGCTGCATTTGTCTCTGCTGCAAGGTGCCCACCTGCATGGAGCAGGAACAGTCAGCTCCTCCTCACAGCCAGGGGAGATTTAATGGCAAAGTAATGTGCCACCACCCGGGTTGGCAGTTTGAAGCTCATGTTTTGGCTGTGAGCTACTGTAGGTGAGCAGTGGTTCTCGTCTGCTCTTCCTGCTGTGGTTGGGGTAATGTCTGGCACAGGGTTGGGCCAGGCAGCTGCAGCTCCTAATGTCTTGTGTCGTCTCAAGGACGTTCCTTTGGCAGCTTCTTTTGGGATGCTCTATTCTTGCATCGGACCAAATTTTATAGGATAATCAGCTGGTGAATTTGTCTATTTCAGTGCCTCATGGTAGGAAGTGGGCAGTTTCTGAATGACTTCAGTAATGTGGAATTGTTGAAGTACACAGAATCAGAAGGCTAAAGAAGCTGTGTGATTATGTTTTGATAAAATTGTATAAAAATACTTGTCAGATGCTTGTATTGCATATATGCTCTACTTTTCTACTTCTACAGACAAAAATTCATATAGCTGTAAATTTGATTTTAAGAGTGTGAAGGAAATTATTTTTTTAGTATATTGTGAGGATCATAAATTCTTTCTGGGCCTGTTATTGAATTAGGCTGGTATTTACATTTTATTTTTAATGACTTATCTCTTTTTATCATTTATATCTATTTAGTCACCCATTGAGTAATAAATTCTTCAGCCTCAGGAATACTGCATGATTTTAATTCCTACACTTCTGTTTGGTAATTAGTTATGCCTTACTGATGTGGACCATCAGCTTTCAAAATTACTGCAGTAAAAATACATAATGGATTCAATAATATAATGACCTATTTGTTTTGCAGCATTTTCTGTGTTCCTGAACCAGTTGTTTAAACTATTGTATCTCTAATGGCTACATTTCTTTAGTGTGATCATAAACTAAAAGTAAAAATGCCTTAGTTTATTCACAAATCTTTCCTCTTAAGAAAGTAGCAGAACTTGCAATCATTTGGAACAGAGAACAAGTTGTGTTGAGCTTGAAACCCTACACCTCCTAAGCTGAGAAAATTTTCACTTAGTATGCAGGTTTTGCTACTCAGGCCTATCTTTAGACATCATAAAACTTCACTGTCATTCACTTTTATGGCACAATTAGGAATGTAAAAGCAGGGATTTAGTGCTAGGTAAGGAAAATGGTTTCCCAGACTCTGTTATCAATGAAAAAACACTCAGGGAAGGCAGTAAAAGCAAAGAGCCAGTAGGTGAAGTTGAGGTGTGATGACATTTGGGAATATGGATCTGGCCTAACAAAGGGAAAGGGAGATAGCAAGAAATGGTGCCTCTTCCTTTGTGCTGAAAGAGAGAGCTGGAGTCATTGATGTGGTTTCCTTGGGAAGACTTAAATCTATTCTGCAGTATCTATTGTTTTTAAAAATAGACTTTCCATTGTACGGTAGGTGATGGGCTCTCAGTTTCCATCCCACCACAAGCAGCATCAGGGGTCTCCTGAGTAGCAGCTGTACTGAATGCAGTCTGAGGAACAGGAAAATGGAGGAGACAAAGAAAATAGGGAGAAGTTGTTGAAAATATCCTCCATGTAGTATTTTGTACAAAGTATTTATTATATTTATATCAGGATGTGTTTCATTAGCTCATAAAATTCAGTCATATGGATAATTTGAGCAATTAAACTGACTCACCCCAGTGTCTTTGTTAGCATTGTAATAGTGCAAAACTTATTTCTACAGGTGTTTCAAAAGACCTACAGAGGCTGCATGACTGAAACATTAACATATTATTCTAATAATATGATGCTGCTCTGTCTGGCTCAAGAGCTTTTAACTTTAATACTTTCCAGGTTATTCAATCACCAAGATGTGTTTTTTGTTCATACTTTCGCACTGCTGCTTTTTCTTTAATATGAAGTAGTGATATAATGAATAAATTATATCCAGATGAAAGCCTGTCATTTGACACTTCATCCCAGGATAGTGATGGCACATGGCAAAGTAAACATTTCCCGACAACGTGCTATCTGTATGAAGGACAGGGACCTAGGTGGCAGGCTGAAGTGACACTTGATACAAGGAGGAATGAAAAAGTCCTGCTGGACAAGCAAATAAATTGTTACTGACATAGGAGCTGGAGACCAACTCTACTCCATTTGTGCGGGGACTGATGAGGGGTTGCTGTGGTTTAGATTATTTTTAGGAAAATGAGAACTTTAAATGAAGCATTTGCACGAGGCCACCTCAGTGTGTTATCCAGGAGGTAATTCAAGCTGAGGGTCAGTCTCTTGGCTGCAGTGGGCATCCTTATGCCAGATAAGCACTAACAAAGGTTGAGTTGCTGGGCCTTTCCTGGCTCCAGGCACAGCAGCTCCCTGTCCCCAGAGGAAAGTTTTCAACAGGCACGGTGGGAGTTCTCCAGGCCGTGTATCCGGCCCTGCGCCGTGTTTGATTCAGATACATCTGTAACACTTATTGTAGCTGATGAATAATTATTCTCTCTGCCAAGATAATTTCAGCCAGTGTGATGAGGGCTGATGAAGGAGGTGTGAGGTGGGAAGTCTTACTTGAGTTGGAAATCTTGCAAGATTCTAATGGCCGTGAGGTCGGGGTGCCTCACTACTTTCACACCTGGTGCCAGATATTTGGTTTTGCATTTGCCAGTGAGCGAGCTGCAGCCAAGACTTCCCTAATAATTTCTTTTTCTTTTTGCAGAGACCACCCATAACTTCTGCTGAGGGAGAAAAAGATTTTGCTAGTAACAGTTTTGTTGGCATTATATTTTCCATATATTTCATAAGGCCAACCAGTTTGTCTCTTTCTTGGTATTTTGTGATACACTAGAGACTGCCTGGGTGCTACTACATTCTTTTTGAGAAGTTCATAATCTATTCTGCTGTTTTGCCCGAAAAGGACTGGTGGAGGTTTTCAACAGTAGGAAAACCAATGCATCATTAGCTGAGGCTCACAGCTATGTGTTCTTATGTGTCACAGGTTTTCAGAACTTGTATCTGTAAGCATAAGACGCTCAGTCGTGCAGATGAGACAGCTTCATGTGAAGGTGCTTAAAAAATGTCATAAATGCAAAATTTAGGAATTGCAGCTCTGGAAAATGTCAACCTTCAGTGATGTACCTAGGATATTATACAGCAACTACAAAGTTTTAGTGACAGGACAAGAGGGAATGGCTTCCAACTGAAAGAGGGTAGGTTTAGATTAGATACAGGAAGAAATTATTTTCTGTGAGGGAGGTGAGGCACAGGAACAGGTTACCCAGGGAATCCATCAATGTCCTGTCCCTGGCAGTGTTCAAGGCCAGGTTGGATGAAGCTTTGAGCTACCTGGTCTAGTGGAAGGTGTCCCTGCCCATGGCAGGGGGTCATAACTAGATGACCTTTAAGGTCCCTTTTAACCTAGGCTATTCTATGATTCTCCAAAATCTCTGGTTCCTATTGATGATAAGGTGGTGCAGGCTTTTAGTTATTTGTCTGAAAGGTTGAGCAATAATGGGTATTCTATAACCATTTCTAACTTTTTAGAGACATGGAGACATCTGGAGTTAGCACTTGAGCATTGCCACATAGTCACTCTTTACCCTATACTTGTTTGATCCTGATTAGGGAATTAGATTATGAATCTTAAAAATAGTTTAAAAAATATGCTGAGCCTATATCAGTGACAATAGTCTACTACAATGGCAGTTTAATGTCAAACATTAGTATTGCGTTGTTTGTTGATGGTTTATATGGTTAGCCTGAAACCAAACAAATTTAATCTCTGGATGTGCATCTGTATTTAACCTGACTGGGTATTCTCTTCGAGATAGCAGATTATGACTTAAGTGAACTTTTATGACTCGTGATAAATTCCATTCAAAGAAAATATTTTTTCCCTTGCAGACTGTCATAATCTCCTCTAAGAGGAAGGCTGCTCACTCTGTCAATAGTTATCTATCATCTGATACGCTATAAGATTAAAAGGCTCTGAAATTGTAGTATTTTTTTCACAGAAAGAAAGAGGAAATGGTTGTCTTGTTTTTCAAGGAGAAAAATGAATCATGCTTCAAATGATTATTAATGAAAAATATAACTTGTGTTTTTTTGTGTTCAGCAGGTCCATTAATAGATCTCTGGTCTAATTCAGATTATCTTCGTGGAATAAAATGGATGTCACAGCAGTGAGGGAGTTACAGGAATAGTTATGATCAGAGTAGAGGTAGCTAAGATACTTGATTAAATTATCAGGAATGCTTGATCTAATCTAGAGGCTCACATGCCAAAGGCAGGGAAGACTATTGTTGGATATTGCCGTGAAAGTCACAGTAAAAATTAAATTGGTATTTTGTGATGCTGTGGTTCTTAACTCTCTAACGGGAAATGGAGATGCCAAGCAGGCAGATTGTGTATCTGCTTTGTCATTCCTAAATCAGCAGTGAAATTTTAACAAATAGTTGTAATTCAATAGCAGAGACCCTAAAAGTGAGAACATTTTCTTTCTGTCAAAGAAGGACACTGCACTAACATAAATGAAGGGTGCTGCACACTCAGCCGAGGTACCTTGTTTACTGTGCAGCCAGAAGACTGCCTTTTTGTCAATAGATGTGAAAAAATCCAGAAGAAAGGATGGAGTTACACACTATATTTGGGAGTTGCTAATGTGCCTATGATTTTAAATGAGCTTATGCAGGATCACTTGCATCTCCAGCACTGCTACAGTTTAAAAGCTCAATCACAGTAAATGTCTCATTTGGAGAAATGTAATTTGTCTCGACTCAATAAACTGATGATGTCTGGCTCTTCACTGAGAGGGAGATTGAAAGGTCCATGTGACACATGGAGGCTGGAGCTTTGTGCTGCAAACTGCAACCAGTCAGCTGGCACCTGCCCAAGGAGAAGAGATTCCCTGGATGTTCAGCCAGGGCATGGGGAAGGCAGTTGGTTTGCTTTGAGCTGCTGCTCTGAAACAGTTTACTGTAAAGGTACCAGTGCTGCTATTTAGCAAACAAAGCATTCTGCTGGATCCATTCTC
The DNA here is from genome assembly GCA_013400975.1 of Atrichornis clamosus. Lineage (NCBI taxonomy): Eukaryota > Metazoa > Chordata > Aves > Passeriformes > Menuridae > Atrichornis > Atrichornis clamosus. The sequence continues at coordinate 353 of WBMZ01007841.1, read as the reverse complement.
TTGTTCCTTATTTTGTTAGAAGCAGACAGATTTAATTTTCATGTACTTTCTGTTGAGAATGATCACTCCTAATTTACTACTCAGGAAGTGAAAAGGCAAAACCCAAACCCACACAAACCTAACTGCCTGGACAATGACAAGTAGGAGCTATTACTCAACATATTGAGAAACAAACCCCTGTTCAAGCTTTATTGACTAATTCTATTAGGATCTTAGATAAGATATTGTAAAGTGAAAAAATATAATAAGGTTTTATAGTTTGGAGGCAAATATGTGTTAAAAAGTGCTTTTGTTTGTTCCTTAAGGCTGTCTTGGATTTACATTGAGATGGACTGTTATGGTTTGAGCCTGGC